>LGRX02007318.1:0-57722 GCA_001247695.2 Cymbomonas tetramitiformis | reverse complement strand
AATGAGAAGCGAAATTTCACATTGGGTCATTTTCACGGGGTGCTGGGAGCTAATTTCGTCTGTAAAATGGTTGCAAATCAGAAATTGCATGTCTCGCGGGCGCGTAAGATATACAATATTAGAAATCACAATGTTAGAAGTCGTTGCAAGTTATGAGAAGGTATCACAATGCATCATCACATGAATACTTTCACTTTGCCCTAATGATACGCATATCATTGCAGTTGCAGGAGTTGGGGCACTTGCAGTTGCCGGGTGGCGGGTGCTGGAGCTACAAGCGCATGCCCTACGGGGGCATCGCCTACATTCCTAGGAGTGCACCGCCTATCTATCGTGGCATGCTAAACTGTAACTCCTCTATCGAGACGCCCGAGGCCCTACCCAAGTCAGAGGTCATGGTATTCAATGGCGTGGGCTGCAGCTGCTGGAGTTGCTGGAGCTGTTGGAGCTGTTGGAGCTGCTGGAGCTGCTGGAGCTGCTGGAGCTGTCGGGCCTGTGGTTGCTGAAGGAGCATGGGCTGGGACTGCTGCATTTGCAAAGTCTGGGGAGCTTGCAGCAGAAGGGGTTGCAGCTGCTGGGTCTGCTGGAGCTGCTGGAGCTGCTGCAACTGCTGGAGCTGCTGGAGCTGCTGGAGCTGTTGCAACTGCTGGGGCTGCTGGAGCTGCTGGAGCTGTTGCAACTGCTGGGGCTGCTGGAGCTGCTGGAGCTGCTGCAACTGCTGCAACTGCTGCAACTGCTGGGTCTGGGGTTGTTGGAGCAAGAAGGGCTGGGGTTGCTGCGGTTGCATAGGCTGGAAGGTTTGCTGCAACAACGGAGGCTGGGACGCTTCCTGTCCTACTTGGAGCATCGGCACCGCCTGAGGTTGCGGCAATGGTTGCTGCTGAGGGGTTTGCTGCTGGGAGGGGAGGGTAGGTGGTGCCTCCGCTGTCGGCGCGCTGGCCGCATCTTCCCCTGGGCTTGCCATAAAGTCAGCCACTTGGCGCTCCAAGGCCCGCAGCTGTCGTTCCTCCGACAGCTTCAGCTGCTGCGTGAAGTGCTCCTCCTGCCGCTTGAGCATTTTCTGACTCGCCTCCTCCTGCCTCGCTAACACCGCCGTTAGCTCCTCCACGGTGATTCCCCTCCTAACCGATGGGGCAGCCTCGGTAACCTCCGACAGAGCGACAAGCGGTTGAGGGGGGGCCACAGTGCGGGCCGACGATGCCGGCGCCGCGCCCCTCGTTGACGCACGCCCCGAGGCCGGCATGCTTCCGCTGCCAGCAGATGATCTCCTCCTTTTTTGACCCTTTGCTGAAGTTTGAGGGCCACCGCCACCCAAGCTCATGCCCTTACCGCCCTCACTCGTGCCCTTACCCGCCGGCTGCTGCCTTATCCGCGGGAGGCTCAATCTCTCCGCCCACGGGTTTCCCTTATCCGCGAGTTGGCTCCTCAACTTCTTCCTCGGTGGGGAGCCGGCGGTATCCACGTCCTCGCCCTCGTCCTCCGCCGGGACGGCAATCGCCGACGCACCATCCACCCTGCGGCTCTGCAGTCGCACCCACTTCCCTCCGAGCAAGCATGTCCACGAAGACGTAGTCATCCCGCGTGTACAGGGCGGGAGGCACAGAACGCCTGTCCTGCGGGTCACCCTGCTTGGGCACTTTGGTGTTCACTTCGCCTCGTTCTGAGGCGGCATCCCGCAAAGGAGTTTCTACATCCTCCTTCACTCGCAACACTTGGGAGCGGGAACTCCTCCTCAATGTGCGTTCCAGTCCACCCGACTTCTGCTGAGTCGTCTGCGTGTCCTCGGTGCGACTGCTCACCTCCGCGACTTTATCTGATACCCCCTTCACTTTAGAAGTGATGCGCTTGTCCAGCGTCTTGGGTCTCAGATACTTCCCCCGACTTCTTTTAAAGGCCAGGGTAGCCTCCATAGCTTTCTCCGCTATCTGTAAAGTGTCCACCGCGTGAAGATAAGCCTGCTGCTCTGCATGCCATGCAGGATAGCTCTTCGAGGGCCCCTCTTCGAAGATGTGGGAGGTGTCCATCGCAGTGAGCGAAGTCTTGGGTAAATCGGATTTGTCGTCCAATACCCCCGCCTCCTTCAACCCCTCTCGTGGCGACTTGACCACATAGTCAGGTCGGCGAGACAAGGCGTCGGGTACCAGCAACAGAGCCCCCTTCACATATTCCATACGGGGAACACCCACCTCCACCAAGTCCATGTACCATCTCGCCTGTCGTCTAGATAGCTCACGCCCCGGCTCCATTAACCACTCTAATGGGCGGTGATCACCTTGAAGCTTGAACTGATGAACTCCGTGAAAATCAAATAATGTCTCCACGTCACTGTACAGTAATGATGTAGAGCTCCCAGTTCTCGCTCTCCAGTATGGTAATTCTGCTCTGCCGCTGAAAATTGTCGGCTCTCATATGCAATCACCTTCAGGCCATTCCCACAGTCTTGCATAAGGACCCCGCCCAGCGCCACTCCGCTAGCGTCCGTCTGCACCAGAAAAGGAGCGGATCCATCAGCTGCCGCCTTCATATTTGGCAATGCCAGAATAGGCGCCTTAACCAGAGCAGCTTTCAACTCCTCAAAGGCCCACTGCTGCTCCGGTCCCCATGTCCAGGGCACATCCGTCTTGGTCAGCTTGGTCAAGGGCTGCGCTATCTCAGAGAAGCAGTGGATGCAACACCTATAATATTCCGCCAGTCCCAAGAACTGCCGCACGTGGGTAACATTCTCTAGCGCAGGCCAATCGCGCACTGCCGCCACCTTATCATGTTGAGGTTGGCATCCTTCCTTCGACAGAGTGTGACCAAGAAACTTGATAGAAGACTTCAACATTTGTGCCTTAGACTTCTTCAAGTATACACCCTTCTCGCGGCATGTTAACAGAAATGTACGTACCGCAGAGTAGTGCTCCTCCACGGTCCCACTGGTGTAAACACACACATCGTCAATGAAAATTCTGACGAAGGGTAAATGTCCCAACGCTCGCTGCATTCGCCGTTGATATTGTGACGGGGAGTTCTGCAAGCCTTGAGGCATTACCAACCACTCGTAGGCTCCCATCTGAGTAGTAAATGCTGTCTTCTCCACGTCCTCAGGTGCCATAGGTACTTGCCAGAACCCGTCTACAGCGTCGAAGGTGGAGAAATGGGTAGCTCCCTGCATCTCGTCAAACATCCTTTGAATATCAGGTAGAGGATACCGGTCTCGAATTGTTTGTGAATTCAGTTGCCTGAAATCACACACCAGCCTAAGGATATGGGGCTGTCCTGGCTTGGGTACCATTAAACAAGGAGCCGCCGGTGGTAGGTCCATGGACCCAGGGTGGGTCCAAAGAGTCTATCCTTCCGGCAATGCTCAGTAATTGCAACGCAATGGTGCTTCAGTGCACTCACAAAGACCACCTCACGAGAGCATTTAAAGACAAATGGACTTGGTGGTAGGTCGATGAACCCAGGGTGGGTCCAAGGGCTTGGTGGTAGGTCCATGGACCCAGGGTGGGTACAAAAGTCGATCCTTCCTGCAAGCTCATTAGTTGCAAGGCCTCACAAACAAGTTGTTAAAAAGGTTACACTCATTCCTAATCAAATAAAACAGACAAACAAGGGTCTTTTCTTGTGCGCACATATCAATCCCGCGCGGCTTGCGTCGCTTTGATCCGGAATTAGAAACCCTTTTCCTTTTGGTTGGTGTATCCGCATCAACCTCTTCTTGTTCTCCATCCCCCAGCTCTCCTTCCCCCTCCTCTACAACTTCTTCCTCATTTTCATCAAACTCATCCTCCTCATCCACCTCTTCACCCTCCTCATCCTCCTCTCCAGTGCTTGATTCCTTGTCCAGAACGCTGAAACCAGGTAACGATTATCAACGTTTTACAGCCCCCTCTAAAAGAAACAAAGTCGGCAACTAATTGGGAAATACAAAGTCGGAAAGCTACCTGGCCTCCAAGTCTTCCTGCTCCTCTTCATGACTCCTCAACTCGCATGCCAAACAAAAATAATCCTCTTGCGCTTTCAAAGCCACTCCCTTTGAAAACCCAGGGTTACCACAAGTAGCGTGCATTGCTTGATCACAGCCGTCGCAAAAGTAGATATGATTCTTTGCACGTTCTTTCTTCCCACATACATTGCAAGCGCACGCGGGATCTTCCATGTCCTTAACCGTCCAGATACGCGGACCGTCCCCTCCAAACAAGGTGCTCAACGTCATAATTGTACCACAAAACAGTTGGTGCTTTCTAGTTTCTAGCTTTTTCGGTTACCAATTCACGCTTAATATATCCGCATCCAACACAATATATACTCAAAATGTGCAAAACCTAGATAAAACCTAGATAGACAACGGTCGCAAACAAACTCGTCTTACTTTACTTATCGTAGACAACAAGGTTCAAGTACCGCACAGTAGGTGGGGTACTACGGTCTACTGTACTATCATTGTGTCATGATGTGACACACCGTCCCACATGACGTCTTCAGAGTGTCTTTGAATTTCTTGGAGTTGTCTTTGATTCTGATATAACACCACTGTTAAAGGTGTCATGCTGTCTTCGCCCTGTCTTTGAAGGCCTTATATATATATATATATATAAATAAGGTTTTAATTTTTCCGGGAGCAAATCTTCATTGTTTCCTGAACAATTAACTTTTGATTTCTCCCGTAACAATGAATTTTGGCTACGGACACGCATATTTAGGGTTTAGTGAGAGTTTATGGGGTTTATCCAGTATCCAGGCACCCTAAAAACCTAACACTAAACCCTAAATATGCTTTCCCGTATTCAAAACTCATTGTTATGGGGAAAATCAAAAGTTAATTGTTCCGGAAACAATCGAAGTTTGCTCCCAGAATAATATAGTTCATATATATATATATATCCAAAATATCGGAATCTCTTTATTTACTTAGAAAATTTCAAATGTGAATTCATTGGTAAGCATATTCCTTGACGCCCACAACATTTCACACCGTATATAGATTTATGTGCCAGTTCTGTACCTTCTTGGATACGGCATGCTAGACATGCCTCTCGTCGAAAGGAAGCGCAACCTCCTGTTTTTTGTATATTCTACCGAAAATATTTGAGAGATCATCTCCATGCGCCGCAGAAAATGATGCGACAGCTGGGCCCCTGTGCAACATCTGCAAACCTGATTGAAGTGCTTCATCTATAACTGACGTAGATTCTCGATAATTTCTCACCATTGCTCTGCCAGTTTTTAGCGCATTATTGAGAACTGCTTCAGCCCCGCCGGAATGCAGTATACCGGGGTGTGTCAACTGCAGCTCCTCAAATGCGGAACTCAGTGTTGTAGAAAATTTGATGTCGCTCAACTCCAAGTCGCGTATTTCCCCCTTCGTGTTTGGGACTGTAGGTGTAGGGGAACTTTCTTTGAATATCCTTTCCAAACAAATGGCTGTATCCTCCAAAGCACTGATAGCAGCATGTCGGCTCGCCTTCAATTGCTCAAAGTAATCGTATAAGCACTCCTTACGCCGTCTCATTAGTTGAGCACGTTCCGATTCTTCTTCTTCCTCCCGCTCAGCGATGATCTTCATATAAAGTGGCAGCATATTCATGGCGATGTTGAAAATTTTGAATCTGATCATCAACAAGACGCATGCATATGCCATGATCAGCCAACATGTAAAACAATCCCAAGCAACTCACAGGCAATCACATTTAGCGAGTGTCATCTAATCATCTAATCATGTATACATTTAGCAACTGGTTTTCCTTTCGAGGGACAACTACATATAGAGCGGCCGCCCTTGTCAACTGGTTGAAAAATAGCACGAGAGTGGCCGATGGGACCATTTTTTTTGTAAGCAGGCACTGCAGCTAAGAAAAGAAAGAAAAAGAACACCACTTTCGGGTTGTAGGGTTTTCAGTCCCCTTGGCACCACTGCAGCTATATGACAGGCCACCACAGCACCAGGCTGTCGGCGCTTAATGTACAAAACAAAATAAACTACTTCTCCCAGCTCGGGGTGCACAGCCTCAGTCCTAGCACGGTGCGCCGAGGAGTGAGGTTCGCTGAACGCACTCTTCATCGAGGACGCTCTCCTCCAAGATGGTAGGGGTCTGCGATGCAGCTCTGTTCTGTTTTCGCTGATGTCTCAGTTCTAGCAATGCCTCCCGAAGCGTTGTCAATGCCGACTTCTCATCCTCGGAAAGATCCCACGTCGCTGCATCCCATGCATGCCAGTCCCAATCTATGGCGGCTATGCTCCGCATTTTTGTCAGATTGCCCTTTAAGCTTTCCTGCCGCCGCGCAACCTCCAAGCGGCGCTGTGCCCATCTCAAGCTCGAGATATAAGTCCAATCCTCATCATCTTTAACGGCGCTGGGGTTCAATGAAGATGGCAAGCATCAACGCACAGTTCCATTCCTAGCTGATAGTGACACCGACCCAGGAGTACTCAAGTCTCTGTACAAATTGCTGTATTCAACAACTAGAGTATGTCCTATGATGGGGCACTTCTAAGACGTGCTCGAGGAGTCTTCAACATTACTATATCTTTCATGCTAAGAAGGGCGATAAATATGACCAGGTCTATGAGTTTGAGAAGATTGAAATGCTGGTACATGATGCCTCAAGAAGGAAGGGAGGGCAGGGCACACACCGCCATACTATCCAGTGTGCGAAGCTTGACATCGATTTGATTCACAATGCCCTTGAACGTGGGCTTGGGCTTGTGCTTGGCGGCCTTTTCAATGCCAGCCTCGACCGTCTTCAACATCCGTTCAACCTAAGCATTATCACACGAGGAGAGAGGCGCAAACATCGTTTGAGGTCAGCAGGGCGAGCACCCATGAAATTACAAAAAAATTGCGACGAGCATTTGCTACCGACGAGAGAATAGTCAAAGCAGCAGCGGCATTTTCAAGGTATCACTGCAACCATGTGAGAGGCTCAACCATGCCGACTTTGGCCACCATAGCGGCACACGCCCGCGGGGAGACTACAATACATCCGCGAAAGCGAGTCGCGAGCCTGACGGGGCAGTTGTCTCACTTCGAGCCCACACGTGCTTGGCGCGGTTCAGCTCTTTTTTCTGGAGCGAATTATTGTAAACAAACAATTCTCAGGCTCGAAGTTTGATTACTTTCGTTAACTTTTTACTGTCTTCATGGCGCAGATTCCTCCCCCTTTGCCGGTTGCCCCAGTCGCCATTTGGGGATCGCCTGCTGTGCGTGCTGCTCTGAACGACTGTCGTGCCTTCTTTTTGACTGTCCGCTCCACCCCACGGTGGTCGCGGGCGTCAGCCTTAACCGCGTAGGACGGAATTACTCAGCACTTTGGGCCTCTGCGCGATGCCTTTCGGGACAGCATTCCACCTCCGTTGGTGGTTGAGCTTCCGGCACTCACGGCTGCTTCCTTCCTTGTCGCTGATCCGACAGCAGCTTCTGCGTTCTCGCTGCCAGCGCAGTGGGATTTAGTTCCCCCCTTGCCGGCTCCGTGGGGGCCGGTTAAGGTGGCGGCAGAATTATCGTGGAGATTGGTTGGTCGAGTTTTGCACGCAGCATAGACGTTTTCCGTGGCGCTGCCGATTCCAGCGCATATTGCGCCCGTCGTTCCAGTGGTGGATCCGGCGTTGGCAGCGATTCAGGCACAGTTGGAGCTGGAGCCTAGCAGCTGCTTGGCAGCTGCTCCGAAGCTTCCTTGTGTCACCACTGCAGAGAGCCACATTTCTGACACTTGGCTAGATGTGAGATAGAGAGATGAGACAGACTCGAGAGTCGCCTTCGGTTCATAGACACAGAGACATGGGCCCCTGCCTGATGTCTGACTAGTAGACCTGCTGTGACCAGTAGTACTGGAACACATCCTAGCGGCCGGTATATCAATATTCGATTTGAATAAAATATTGCTAGTCCCATCTGTGTTGTTGATTGTGCCGTGTGTACCCGCTACCTGGCAGGAATAACTTCGATGAGAAGGGCTTCTATCAAACTCGACCGATCGATGGTGCGTTAGAAAACACATCTTGCTCTCAGACCCAAAGCTCCGCTTGCCCAGACTGAGAGCGTATGCCGATATGCAAGATGGCATTCGATGCTCGACACTTGTGTGCGCAGAGGTATGAGGGGTTGTGCAGATGCAGTCCGCACCATGCCCGAGCGGCGCATCTGCAGGGGCGTGCGGGTCAAGGCATATCAGGATGGAGCATGCATTTGATGAAGGAACACCTTGCTTGGGTAGCGTGATTGCCAACTCGTGCCCATCTCGGAAAAGAAGCTGGGAGCCGTGTATCCACCCTCGCTATTGGGTTTAAACAGCCCGCCGGGAGCCTTGGACAGCCCACTAGTGAAGTCCGACTTGACGTCAGCCTGAGCGTCTCCGAGGATGGCCATGAGCATATTCACCAGGGTGAACAACGTGATGAAGCAGTTGCCCATAATGAACGTGTACAAGATGATGTACTCTCCAACGTTGTAATCTAACCCCTGCGATCACCCGCAGAGCAGAGTTGTCAGAGGAGCAAGGATGCACACCCCAGCTATATACCGTAACTCAATCAATTCCCCACTTCACTCCACTCATGGCAGTGTATTCTTTAACCAACATGTAAAGAAGAGCGCTGCAAATAAAGCACGCAAGTTGGCAGCAATGCGTGACGACAACGGCGCGCACTGATATTGTGGAGCCCACACCGAAATGAGCAAAGAGTGCGCCACTTTCCTAAGAAGGTAAGTGCTCGTGGGAGTATCCCCTCACGTTCATCACGGCCACCCACGGTCAAACCCATGGCGACTTCTCCAGAGAAGATGCTGTGGACTCACCGAGGCATGCAGATGTGTGTGAGGGAAAATAACATCGCATAATTGGCCCATATATTTTGGCAAGCGAGCAAAAGTTAGAGCGCGCTTTACTGCGCACTTGTGTCAAAGTCAGGAATGCACGAGAACAAAAAGCGAAGCACCGAATGGGCTCCGAGCTCAGAACATCGTCCACCGGCGAACTGCAAATTATGCACGGCATCAACAGCTGCTTGCGAATCACACATCAATGATTGCATGCAAATCACGCTCGCAGTGCGCTCACCATACTTGGTCAATACTTCCCCCATCTTACTTCCAGCACATCGTGGCAACTGGGTGGCTTACACCACCTTGGCAGGTTCTGCCCCTGTCTGTTCCGAGCCCTCGTCAGAGTACCTCTCACAGTCGTCTACCATGGCAATCACGCTGATAGTAATGCTAGCTAGCCTGGGGATGGCCTGGGGAGCAGGGGGGGCGTGGTGATGTCGGCGAGGGCCGGGGTCAACCTTGCGCTCGGGGAAGAAGACAGGGTTGATCAGTGCCCAGTCCCCAGAAACCACAAAAGCGAACATATTGAAGAGGGTGGTGCCCGCGCTCTTGAACTCCTGGTACTGCTCCCCGTACAGGATATGCCCGGCCATGGCGAATTGCACTTGGATGATGGACAGCACAATGAAGAAACTAGACAGCTCATCTGCGCGCAGGAGCCCCAAGTTGCCGGGGGCATGCGCGGGGATTCAGCGCTTGCCGCATGCTACTGGCACATGGCACCGGTCAGTATGTCATATTCGTAAGAGAGTCCCGCGAATTTCCGTTATTGTCAAGCCGAAATCGCTTGACAACGCAGGCGCCACAGTGACCCACACGCGGACACGCGGCAATTCTTCATTCGACGCGAAGAGACGCTGGCGGCGTAAAATATTATTGTTTTTACCTTCGTTAAATTGTTTTTTTCACTCCACGCTCGCGTTCCACTGCCAGAGGTTGAAACCGGGTGCGTTCTTTATTATTTTCGAAGGCCCGCGCCCCTATATTTTGCCTTTTTCTTTTTCAGGAAGTGATTCGGCCCAGGAAATCGCATTGCCGCTTACGGATAGAGTTGCCCGTAGAAGGTTGTTCATTAGGTAACTTTTTAGTAGGAATCGAATGCCCGTGGCCGAATTCTGAGTGCGGCTCTCAATATTTTTGTATTAACTTATTTTTACACCGTGGTGTGGGGCTCCTTTTCAGGTGTATTTTAGTGTGCGAACCCTGTCCCGATGTATGTCTGCGAGGATTGCTACTGCGTGAGAAAATGGAAGTCCATGCTTGGGCAACCAATAGTTGATAATAGACGGTGTATAGAGTGCCATTCTCCCGTTTTTAACTCCTCCGTGGTCGTGAAAGGCGACACTTTTCTCATCTACTCTAGGAGGGAGGCATACAAAGCCCTGAACAGCACCCCGGCCAGCTATAAGTTTTTATGGGTTCGAAATTACCCTTACGCAGTGTATTACAGGGAAATAGTTCCTATGGGAGTGATGTTTAAAAAGCCCACGTGCTCTGCTAGGCGTGGGAACTCCCACTATTACGTCGTGAACGACCAAGGGTTAGTCGATCAGATATTTGGGTTTCAGCAGTTAACTGGGCTATCCCGGCCTGGGATAGGGGCATCAAAGCTGTTGGCCACTGGGGAGATAGTTATGATACTTGCCCCCGTGACTTTTATTCACACCGAAACACCCGAGGGCGAGCACAAAATGAAAGTAACCTTCCACACGGGGATCTTGAACGCTGGCGGGCGGTTTCGGTTGTCAACTGACTACCCCGAGGACCTCAAAACGTGGGCGGTTACACGACCTATCAACTTCCACCCCAAGGCATATATCACCAAGGCAGCGGGGTGTTACCCTTCGCGGTATTTAGACAAGGGGTATGAGGTGGACCCCGAGGTCGTGCAAGCAGCGAATAACATGATCACCCGCGCCGACGAGCAGATGCGTGCCAACGCGTTCAATGGCTTTTGCCCCTCCTACCAACGGATGTTGCAAGAAGTTTGGGCACACCATCTAGAACACCAAGAGATATCACGAAGACAAGGTAAGCCACACACTTACAATATGTTACTGGAAAATATGTTATCACAAAACTGGAAGTATGTTATTTACTCAGCGTGCTCCTTGCGCTTATTCACCCTGCTTGCTAAATCCCGTTGAGCCCTCAAGTCTTTTCGGGCCGGAACTATCTCGTCCAGTGCATGAGCCACTGCCACCTGCTCAAAGGCCTGGAAGGTCCGGCCGCGCTTGTTCGTTGTGTCTGTGCGCTGACGTTTGTTGGTACCCGCGGCGGCGATGGTGGTGTGCAGGTTCTCAAGCCCTTCGCCAGCAAAATCGAGAAGGTTCCCATGGCGAACGATCATCTCCGGAAAGTGACGGTATGCCACGTGCATATATATCGTGACCCTGTCTGCTGATGCCGCATTGATGAAAGCAGTGATGTAAATGCTTGCCAATTGTTGGACTCGTTCCGCCTTGTCTTCTCGTGTTTCACCCTCACATATAGGAGTGACCACCTCGTTCCACAGAGCCTCGAGCGCCTTCCAAGATGCAACTGCGTCCCTGAATTGTTGTGTGCCCTCCTTCAGGATTGCCAAGAGCACGAAGAAGTACAACTTTAGAAGATGCTTGCACTCCCGACCTATGAGGTTTGGTTTCTTCTCTTTCTTCACGGCTATATTCTTTGATTGCTTCTTCACTTTCACAAAACATCCAACTTTGTCCTTCAGGCATGCTATAACTCTGCTTTGATCTTCATCATTTTTTATTAGACAAAGCACTGTGCACTCCAACTGTTGCTGCACGACCCGTAACAAAAAATGTAGAATATCCGGCACGAAGTCGGAGATGGAAATAAGGATGCACAGTGGTGCCTTGTGATGGTTCTGACCGTAGTGTTTCATTTGATGTGTTGCCAACTCGGCTTTGGTGAGAGTCTCGTCTGTCATGTGTTTCGCAGTTGGAAAGACCTTCGAGCAACACGGGCACTTGAAGGGAAACTGGGTATTGGGGTGAGGCACGTGGGCCCACTCAAACATCTCTTGGTCGACACGTGCAGCTGAGGCCTGTTTGACATGTAGTTTGTCCTTCTTGCATAGGCACCACGCACAACAATACGTATGTGAAGCTGTCGAGAGTCCCAACCATGAGTTTATCCATTTGTAGTCCCCGCCCGCTTTCCAGGCAACCGTGTACTTGGTGTCGTTCACTGTCAAGCCGTCGGTGTGTATAGTTTGCATATCACTGAATAGGCGTGAGCACATGTCTCGGACATCGTCATAGTCCTCTTTGCCTTCATACATGACAACCGGATTCAGTTCCATAGTGCTGTTTGCTCCTGAATATTGTGTGCCCTTTTCTTCCTCGGTGCGCAGGACCTTCACAGCTATGTCCACGAGATTGACACCTCGGAACTTACTGGCGCCGTCCCCAGATACGAAGACCACCAGACTTGTCGTCTGCGGAGTGTATTTCCCCAGGTAAGTCGTCAGCACTTTGTCCAGGCTCACGGTGACCGATTCACATTCCCCCGAGATTGGGTCTAGGGTGTTAAATATCTCCCGTTGCAGTTTGATAGTCTCGGACTTACTAGCGTGTGTCCGAAGTGACGGCATAGCTACGCCGGGAAATATTTCCGTAAGCACGTAGGCATCCCCGTTCCACTCTTTCGACAAGCAGTTGATTAGATACTGATATTTTCGTTCTGGGATTTTGCACCTGATCCGTATTGCTAATCCGACTTCAGCTGTCCACCTGCTCTCTATAGCCTTCACCGTATCCTGTCGTATTGGGTTGACTATTGCAGGTGTGTCAAGAACGGCTTTCGTCACGGAAGGTCGGAAAGCTCTCCGTTTCATCAATTGAGTGAGCACCTCATCCCTGATCTCCGTAGGAATCTCTGACTCGATGAAATCTTGCAACCGGCCTGCATGATATGTGCAAGTAGATAGACTAGTTCCTTGAGGCCTAGAGGTTGACCTCTCCGTGACAACTGCTTCGCCACTTCCACGTTTGAGATTGTACATGCTATTTGAATGCTTGACGCGCAAGTCATGTAAATCTTGTTTCAGTTGGTCGCGCTCTGCTGCAATACTTGTAACGGATTCATTTTGCTTGTCATCTCGGGAACGGAGTATGGCAAGTTCCTTTTGGTATTGCACCACTTTCCTTTCTAACCTGGTGTTCTGGAGTGTGTCTGCAGGCACGGCAGGTTGCTCAACAGGCCGTGCAGGCGGTTTAGCCTTCTTTTGGAACTTGCCCTTGGCTGTGCGTAGCTGAACAACAGGTTCTTCTCCACTAGCCGTAAGTTCACCAGTGGCCATGCCTGCGTTAGAGCTGGACATTAGGCATAATAGGATATAGCAGAGGGCTTTGTGGGACGGGAGCTTCATTGTGAAAACTTGAATAATGAAATTATGGGGCTCCGAAATGCTTATATAGTGCCCGAAACCCTGAACCAAATCGAATCTTATGAAGATTTGGTGGCGGCTGGGTGGCGGCTGGGTGACGTGTACCAATGATATCGTGCCCCAATATATTTACATAACATATATATACATGTATCATAATCATTCAGGGCCATCCAACAACTCTCAGATCGATATATTACTCCTACGCGGGGCATTCGCGGGACGCCCATATAGCACCCCTTAGGGTTTGAACAACAAATGCACCCTAAAAGCCTCACCGCACAGCAATTCCGAGTACACCATCGTTTTCCTTGATATCCATAGGTGTAATATTGATACCAACTTTGTCCTCAAAAGGTAATTTAATGATAAGTTTGAAACCCTAACTCCGAGCTGCGAATATTTCAGCCCTCTGGTGCCATGTGGGCGCCCTTACACATGGCTTCCGCCTTCCTTAAAGCACCTCGCAGTCCCTAAGCTTCACGAAGCAGAACGCCCAGCCTCCACGATCGAGGGGCAGCGCATTTCAGCCCAAGTGCTCAAGGGCTGGACCGCAGCACTTGGCTCTGCGGGCGCCTGCCAATGGGCCGATCCCTTCCGGGCCCGCAGTGGGCCTTGTCACGCTCAAGGACGGACACATCCCGCCGTCTAGTCGTGTAGTGCGCGACGAGCAGCTGCGGAGTTGTGGAGGACCTTTTTCCGAGTGCTTTTCGAGCTGACAGGGCGCTACGATGGTGAGCACCTGTACTATCATGTGACATGGTGTCCCATGCTGGCATATGTAGGCGTATCTAGCCCCGGACAGAATCCTCTGACAGCCAGCGCCACAGCAAAACGGTTGGGCCAACAAAGGGCTAGGGGTGGACTACGTTCCCGTGGCTGGGATCCAAGGTAGGCTTCGGCATCCACTTCGGGAAAATCATCCATAATTGAAGATGATGGGGTGGCAATGGTCTGGGCCTGACCCCGCTGGGGGGATGCGTGCGAAGCGGGAAGCGATGGGGTGGCAATGGTCTGGGCCTGACCCCGCAGGGGGGGATGCGCGCGAAGCGGGAAGCGATGGGGTGCAGCCGGACCTGAGCATGCCCACAACGTCGCCCTCACAAAATCCATGCGCTTGTGGAAGCCAAAGGTCTGCAGGGTAGCCCAAACTAAAGCAAAAGCGACCAACGCCTGAAGAGCCCAATAACTTGTCCTCCACTCATTTAGTCTGTGCAGTTCGCTTAGCATCGCCAGGTACCTCGTCATGCCCGTCTCATCATTTGGCAGCGCCCATCGCGGAACTTGTGCATCGTCGATCACGACGTCACCATTGGCTGTGCCAATACCGTCCTGCTTACTGGGCATGAGGTAATTGGCGGGCTTGTACAACTCATCAAGAATGTCATACTCCATTGGCACTGCAAGGTCCTGTGTATAGTGCTGATACACATACCACACCAATACCACTACTCCTTGCAAGCCCCACAGCCGTGTTTTGCCCATCAATCGGGAATTGAGAACGCTGAGGTCGACGTGTCCATGAAACCGGAAATATTCCTGAGTCTCTATCAACCTGCATGACAGGAATTGCCGCCTCCACGTCAGCCAACCAGCCATGCACCAAGTTGAGTCAGAGAGATATCTCTGACGCCGGCAGTTGACTAACCACTTCTAAATGCGTCCAGGGCCTCCACTTGCGCCACACCGCATTCGGGAGAGGCAGGGCCATGTGCTGAATGGTGGCACTCTGAAGCTACCGTCCCCCCTCCTCGATTCATCGCATCAACACTGACAGCGCTGCTCCGTGACTCGGCGACCATCCCTCTTGCACAGCCACTGCTCAGATGAGTAGCCACTGGTCGTTTTTTTTTGAAGTGATGAGGAGCACCCTATTGGGTATATGATGTTGACAGCATTCTTGGGGAACAGGGGAACTGGGCAGGGCAATGAGTACCGAGCAGAGCTCACCATTTGACAACATAAAAAAACATAAATAATACAGTAACCACCGCCCACGCCAAAGTAATGATGGTTGCGAAGTGCCAGCTGGAAACCAGTGGGACTGGGATATAGCTAGCGGTGTACTCCACGACAATTGTGCCGGATTGCCTCCAGGCAAACTCCATTTGCTGCACGGTGAAGAGGCGGAGGGTGGCTTGGTAGGTCACCGCTGTCGCTGTGAGACCGATGCAGGCGGAGTCCAGGTATAGGCCCTCCTCCATTAAGTACCTAAGCTGTGATGCTCGATTGGCTATGAGGGCAGTATCAATCCATACCGGATAGGCATCGTGCGCCATGCCGGCTTCTGTACGCTCCTCAAAGGGATACGGGAAGTAAGGGCTGATGCTTGTGCGTACCTGGAGAGGGCAAGGGTAAACATGAGCACAGGGGATGCACAGCGATCAGTATTACAATCAAGTGAGCGAACCTTGAAAGGTTGCAAAGCGGGGGGGGAAGCGGGGAATTTTGCAACGCATATCTGCGAAGAGCTCTCTACATCGACTTCACAATTGAGGGATGCTATGCACGATGGAGACTTGCTCCAGCGTGCAAGGAGAGTGCACATTGCGACTGTGCAAGGCGCGCTAGAGCATGCGGTCTGCGTGTACCCCGATGAGACGAACCGACCTCTGTGGCACTTCGACAGATTCGCAAGCGGCTTGCCCTCAAGCAGCGCCCGAGGCTCTCCGAGGCTTGTCGCGATTCGCTAAGAGGCGGCACATCAGATGAGGGAGCAGCGCACCTTGCCGGAGCCATGTGCCGTGTCATAGTACAAGTTCCCATTCTGAACCGCGCTCGCATCATACAACGAGCTGTCAGCCAAAAACACTGGGTCAGAGCCGTAGCTGCCGATCTTCGTCCGCCGCGGGGGTTGGGCTATCTTTGTGCACGGGGCATTGAGGCTTTCAAATCGGTCAGTGCACTGTTTTCCCGCAGCCTTCAGCTCAGTGACGCGGTGCACACTCGGGACGCGGTGGGCGACCAGCATCATTCCCCCGACCAGCCGGTTGGCACCCCTGACCAGATAGCGAGACGCCTGCACTCACCCCCAACTGCCCTTAAAGATGCTCAGAGCCATCTTCAGCATGTAGAGCAGCTTACTCAGCGTACGGAGACACTTGGCAGCACGTCCTCTGGCACAGATGCAGTCGGTGATTTACCGCGGGCCAAGGATGGCAAGTCGGCCTCTCAAAATGCGGCGCGCACGTGGCGGCGGCGTATGGGGCTACGCGGCGCATGGTCTAACAGCACATGCGGAGATGGCGTCGATGCGCCTGCAGTCAGCGGCATATGTTGTGCGCTAGAAGCAGTAATCGTTTTGGCAGCGATCTTGCCTCGCCTCGCCCGCCTGTTCGTCCGCTCAGGCGGAGCCAATGCTTGAATACGAAGAGTCCAACGTGTAATAGGGTCACACAGTGAAGGGAGTGCGTGTGGGAAATGGAACGCGCAACCATGCAGCACTCAAGCAGATGCGGAGGGGAGGCATGCAGACAGGAAGAAGGGGAACTGGAAGGGGTTGGAAGGGAGGCATGCCTTGTAGGAGGCGTCGACAGACAGTGCTCCAATGCCAGTGACTTCATCTTCGGCCGACGTCCCTGTCTGCACGGAGCTAGCCACAGGTACCGCACTTCCTCCACCTCCTCCACCTTTTCGCAAGAGATGCCGGGGTGCTCCCATGGTTTCGGGATCTTCTTCAAGCAGGCGGCGTCCAGGGAGGCTATCTGCTCGGGGACTCGGCGGAGTTGCAGCTCCCTCCTCAGCGCTTGTGGAAGGTGCATCCGGCGCTAGAAGCAGGATTGATGGCACGTCAAAGAAGAAGGTCCTGCCAGCCAAGTCCGGGGAGCAAAAGGAGCCTGGTGGCGGAGGTGAAGCATGGTCATCAGGGATGCTGTCACCATCTATAGAGAGCCCCTGCACTGCTGCATCGGTCAACTCGCTCGTGGACGCAAGCAGCGCTGACTGTTGCGCCCCAGCCGCAGCCATGGCCGTCTCTGTCGCAACGAGCGCCTCGTTCTGCAGCTCCAGTGCTTCGACTATCGCCCCTTGATTCTCGACCGCCTGCTCTATCGAGCTCAGTAGGTTAGCCTGTTAAAGCGACAACATCCGCGTGGATTAGAGACCTGTGCTTCATTCACATTGGGGGTGGGGGCTCTGCGAAGGCGCCCCTGACAGGGTCCCTTGTGCTGCGGAAAGGACGCCACGGAGAGGCGCACCTGGTTTGCCATCTCGGACTCTAGGCTGGAAGCCCAGGCGTCAACAAGCTGGTTCGTCCACACCGAGGCACCCTCCCCACCTTTGCCCACGGTCTCGGCAAGCTGTGAGAGCGAATCTTGCAATGCAGCATATCCATCTCGAAGCCCTGTGGCGACCAATTGTACATCTGTGGCGGCAAGCCCCCGCCCCCTCCCCCTCAAGACTCCTTGCTGCCAGCGCGGCATTGGGTGTGCGTGACGCGCAGCAGTCAAAGACTGCCCACGTGCGCAATTATTTCAAAGTCCACGTCGGCGGCCGATCGGCCAGCAGGCTAGACCGCACTATGCGCCCCTCGTAGATTTCAGATCAAAGATAGGAGGCACTCGCAGTGAGCAGAGGATTCGCATCTCGGAGTTTTGTTGCCAGTATGTTCTGCTACACTCCGTGCTTCCCTCTGGATGTTTCTGAGCATACAGAGCTCCTGGATGTCTCAACTATGCGCCGGCACGCTCAAAGGGAGATGAGTCGAGGAGGAGTTGTCGCATATTCGGCATGCTTTGGCCTCGGGCTTTGGATTGGGTCCATGATTGGCCCATAGGCAGGCAACCGCCACGGCCTTGGGATCCCAGAGTCACCTCACATCGGCGGTTGTGCACTGCTGGCTGGCGGGTCTGGGGAATGCAGCGTTGCACAAAACCATACATGGATTCACACAAGCAAGAACATGCAGATCACTGCAAAATAAGGTATCTGCCTCGATGCTGACCTTTTGGCTTGACTCGGTCGGCTTGAAGGAGGCGGCGGCGGCTGGAGGTGAGATCAAGCAGTGTCTGCCTGTCTTCGCACGACACGGGGCTGCACGCGCCGTCGACACCGCCGCACCACACTTCGCCCGTTACCTCGCACGGGTTGGTGATGGTGACATAGCGGTACACTTTTGAACAAAGATTTGGCACGCCGTTATCGCACACTTCGAACTCGATGGTAAACTGAGTGTCAACTTCAGCGGTTGTGTCGACGCAACCAGCAATGCCTTTGACGGAAAGCTTGTGCACTGTGGTCCTCATCCCGCCGCCACCCAACCCAGCAGCCCCTCAGGCCCCTCAGGCCCCTCGGCACACGTGGCGACTGAATCCAGATGGGTCCAACGCATCATTTCTTTGATGCAACAAGCGTCACAAGTCTGTGCGGTGGCTACTTTCTGAGAAGACTACTGTCGCCCCGAAATGATGGGTTTCGTCTTGAAGGTATGCGAAAGGCTGGTAGGAAATCAATCACAACAGAAAATCCCTAAACCCTAAAATCGCTATGGCCCATCGTGAGCTTAACACAGCTTTCTCACCAAGCCCGAAAAAAACGACATAGAACAGCGCGTTCATGACACCGTTATCGGTGGCCGATTTCCCCAGATCGTTCATTTAATGTTTATCGCGGGGCTTACGCTTCACCATGCCGATTCTGGGGGCGCCAACGTGGCACCCGATGTCATTGTGCATGATGAGTAACTTGAATTTCGAGGTCGGCGTAGACCGGATGTGGACTGTGACTGGACTTGTGGGGAGAGAGCACCACCCGACTGACCGACAGGGTGTGCCCGGGCGAGTGACAGCGACACGGAAACGATAGACAGAACAAATCGCAAAAATATTGCAGTGGAGGGAGGATACAGTGCCGTCCGTAAGTTATTAAATATGGAAATACAACTTATCGCCTGCCCGCCCCAGCTTTGTTGTGCTACTGCAGACCTCCCCCTTGTGATTTTCATCACATTACATGAAGTACATTTTTTTTTGGCATTCATAACTTATACATATATATGCACAAGACGAGTAGCTTCTATTTGAGCCTTGGATGGACCACATCCACAACCGCATCAGCTTCGTTCGCAGTCGCGATTGCACGCTAAGTCGATGTAGTTTACGATGGGGTCCACCCAAGGCATGAAAAGCTTGTCAGCGGAGGGGTTTTATTGCGTATCGGCGCACGAAACTTGGCAATAATATTACTGATAGTAATATTGGTGCACCCTTTGAAGCGCAAGGACAGTCTTAAAGCATGCTCGAAACGAGCGCATCATGACAAAGAGCATTTTGGGGTTTAGGATTTGATGTGCCCCAACCTAAAACTGCCAAACAGCCAAGGCCTTCCCGTGCGTTCTAGCACACGAGGCGTGGCATAAATATTGGCAAGATATGTTATGTTATGAGCACGCTTTGGCATTTTTACTCATATTCTGCTGAAGAAATCAATTGGCCATTTTGCGCACAAGTTGTTTCAGTCCTTGTGCGTTGCTTTACTTTAAGATATATATCTTAACAATATTCATGCCAAGTTTCGTGCACTAGAACGCACGGGAAGGCCTTGGGAGTCTATCAGTTTTAAGTTTGGGACATCATAACGCAAACCCAATAAATCTGTCGAAGAAATCAATTGGCTGTTTTGCGCACAAGTTGTTTCAGTCCTTGAACGTCGGTCTTCTTCAGGATATATATATATATATTGTATACTTCCTATCGTACCACGTTCAGGAAAGTGATAAGCAAAATAGGAGCACCCACCAAAAGAAAAGCAGGCCCTGGAAGACAATCAGGACGGTAGCAACCACCGCGGGGGGAAAGATCAATTCGACTGCGCAAGGATGCCAAAAGTGAGTGGCCTGAATATCTCAAGCTGTGATATACGTGGGCACACCTCAGAAAGCCTCTTGATGTCAAAATGCACGTACAAAAAGTATATACGTATATATATATATACGTTGTATTCGATGTGGTGGTGTTTTTAGAGTGATAATATATATGTTACGTTATGAGCGCGCCGCGCGCATATGAGCGCCGATTTTTAGCATGAGCGCGCCTGGCGCGCTTGTGCCAGAAACAGTTTAGCACAAGCGCGCTAATCGGCGCGCTTGTGATGATCATGAGCGCGCCTGGCGCGCTCATGCCAAAGCGCGCTCGTAACATAACATATATATATACGTTGTATATATATATATATATAGGCAATATTTATGCCAAGTGTCGTGCGATAGAACGTACGGGAAGGCCTTGGCTGTTTGGCAGTTTTGGGTTTGGGTACATCAAATCCTAAACCCCAAAGTGCTCTTTGTCATGATGCGCTCGTTTCGAGTATACTTTAAGACTGTCCTTGCACTTGAAAGGGTGCACCAATATTACTATCAGTAATATTATTGCCAAGTTTCGTGCGCCGACACCCAATAAAACCCCTCCGCTAACAAGCTTTTCATGCCTTGAGTCGACCCCATCGTAAACTACATCGACTTAGCATGCAATCGCGACTGCGAACGAAGCTGATGCGGTTGCGGATGGGGTCCATCCAGGGCTCAAATAGAAGCTACTCGTCTTGTGCATATATATGTACAAGTTACGAACGTCGAGAAAAAATGTTCTTCATGTAATATAATGAAAATCATAAGGGGGGAGGTCTGGTAGCACAACAAAGTTGGGGCGGGCAAGCGATAAGTTGTATTGCCATATTTAAAAACTTACAAACGGCACTGTCGAGTGTGGCATTTTATAGTGTTTGCGAATGCCTGCAGCCGAGAGTAGGGAAAGCGAAACCCCGAAACGTGAATTAGGGAATCTGGAAGCGTTTGCGAGCATTCATCTCAGTGAATCTCAGTGAGATCTACAGTCGATCAAAAAATTAAACCATCGGATGGTCTGTCGAGAACGCCAGACGCAAGGATTCTCCACCATCTCATCTTCTAAATTTACTGTAGCCGTGAGACGCAACCAGTTTGCTATTGCATTTAATCCGTGGGTCAATTTTCCATCTGGACGTTTTGGCAAACAGGTTTGGGCAAGAGGTGTCATCCATGAAATTGGCAATCGACCACTGCTCGATTGCAAATTTTTTGAGATGACCGCGTCAGACCCGCGTTATTCTATGCCGCTTTTTAAAGAATGGATCAGAATGCTGTGAATGGTTAACCTAGGGAAATTGCTACGGAGGGCAGATAGGCGGGACGTTTCGATCCATGCGTCGCACCTTCACACTCCACCGGGGTGGAGCAGTAGGGCGGGCATGCTATAACATTGCTGGTAAGATTGCCGTCCTCAGCGTCATGTGCATCCACCCCTGGATCACAAGGAAAATCCACGGTAGAGGTCACATTATAGCCGCAGAGCGCATAGATGTAATAACGTTTGATATTGATGTACTGGAGGGTTGCCCCAGCCTCCACCAAAGTCAAATTCGGTGGTATATTTTCTGCCGGCACAGCACTTTCACCACCGCCTTGGAGGTCCTCTTGGCACACGCCATTCACACTGCATGCGAGCAGGCTGCTGCACCGTCGCTCATACGAAATGCAGCTGATCATCACAAGCACCTGGCGCACCGCCACTGTGCGCAGCCCTGCGCTGTTGGTCACCGCGAACGTAAGGTTGTAGAGGCCTGGAGTCTGAGTATCCAACAAGCATCCATTCAATCCGCGCACGCTGTAGCGGTTTGTCTCGGTCTCAGTTTCACATACAGTGACGCGTTCGGTGAGATCGCCATCGAGGGAGTCAGTCGCGGTGGCGCCACTGTCGCAAACCGCACCGGCCGGGTAGTATTTGCCGCATGGGACATAGTAGTCCCCTAGATTTACCTGTTACAGCAGGTGAGGGAGCCCGTCAGTGTTGCCTCAGATTTGAAAGCAGGGCATGCAGACCCTGCCGACATCTGATGCGAATGTGATAACTGCTTGGTCATCAAGGCAGCCCCCCTCATTATTCGCGGAGCCATCGAGCCCCCCAGAACTGCATCTTCGGCCATCATGAGGTGATCATCTTTCACATCGTAGATCCGCTTGAATGACGGGTGGCACGTGCGCAGCAATTAGTTTTTTGGATGTTGCGCCGAAAGCCAAAGTAGGATGATGCAGCGACCTCCTCGCCTGGAGCAGAGCCCCGTGTTCAAGGATAAGCGCGGGCAAAGCCCCTATTCCTGAGCGGTTCGTGCACCTACGGAGATGGTGTTGGGTTGGCTTTCATTGTCGGGCGTCATGTCAAAATCCTAAAATAATGCAATGGAGGAGGAGGTTTGCTCAGTTGGACGTGTGCTTGCAATCTGCTAGGCGGATGGGGCTGACCGTGATCAGTTCTGGTCCGACCAACGCAAGCTCTGGGGGTTCCGAGGACCTCGGATCGACCGCATCAGCACCGCTGGCACACAGCTGGTTCACGCTGCACTCGCCTGTGGCAGCGGAGCACACCACCTCGCCATCCGCAGCGCACGGGTCGATCACGTAGATCCGGCGCCGTACTACACCGGCACGGTTGCCGGCAGCATCCTTGACATCATACTCGATGACATACGGGTCGTCCTCCGGAGTGGCGACAGACGTGTCCACGAGAGCATGCGTGCCATACGTCGTTACCTGTGCAGGGGAAGCAACCGCTTAGCCGGCATCAAAATCTGAATTAGTCAGCATGATCGTGATCGCACACAAGCATCAAGGCCGTTTATTATTACTGGCTGTAGCGCACCGTCTGACGACACAGCATCATCCCCAAATGCAGCAGTCTCATGGATGCTCTTCTCGGTCCGCAGCTCATTCTGCTGCGCCGATGAATCAATTTTTTTGTGGGCATTTGTTTCACGAGGCACGAGCCGAGGTCAATCTCAGTAAACCCTCTTCCGTGCCACTTGCTCGATGGAGCAGGATGGCCGCCATTGTGAGATAGCGTCCACCAGATCCTGCGCCTTGGGTGCAAAGGCGGTGCTTCGGCGGCAGAGCCGCTATTGGCCCGCACTCTAGCTGACATCAAACTGCAAAGAAATAGAGGGCTTACTTGGGGACTGGGACACGGAGCTGGGCAGAGCCGGGATCCGCCACAAAGCCTCACACCTGCGTGGTGACATCGCCGTCGACATTGTCTGAGGCGCTGAAACCGGGCTCAATCCACCACGCATTAACATAAAGGCAGTGCAGTAGGATGCGGTCGCCATTGAACATCAAGGGTACTCCGCTCTCGCCGGTTTCCAGAGTTAGGCTCGGGGGAACCGCATCCGCCACAAGAACAACTGCCCCATCCGACCCCTCCTCCGCCACGATTTCGTCCTCGTCAAGGCAGAGGCAAGAGTAGCCCGACGCCGATGAGTCAGACTCCACGCATGTCTCGCAGATCACGGTTGTGCCGTTGCCCGGACACGCAGCCGAGGGCCATTTGCAAGGGTCAACCACCGCCACCTGGATCCCATCACAGCGCCCAAGCCCCCAACTTGCCTCACATGGTAAGCCTCGCGGATATGATAGATGCAACAGCATGAACGTACTATGACATTACACCACACTAACGCAGCACCGTCATGAATAGGTACGTCGGAAGCGGGCTGAGACGCGACACGAATCCCCTGAAAAATATTTGCACCGGAGCGCCTATCCTGTGGCATGCATAGAGGTACGGTGCGCACCACACCAAACGAAGGCCAATTGATCGTCACCCCAAAGGTGGAACCTGGATGCAGGAGCGCGCCGGGGTTGGCGCGTTATGGCATGTCCAGAGTTCATGCAGTATTTCCCAACGAAGAAAAAACCGCGGCGGTGCGCAGCAGTGCCCTGGCCCGTCGTCATGGTGGGAAGCTGCCAAACAAGGCGGCTGAGTTATACATGGTGTTTTTTCTTTTCTTTTATTTTCTGAGTTATATATCCTTCAGGTTTACTCAGAACCGAGCTCCATTACCTGATTCCACGCCTCCCTAATATCCTGAGAGCTCTGAGGAATCAGGTTTTGAGGTCCTGAAGTGCGCGCTGACTATGGGAACCCCGTCTTCAGTATATCTAGTGTAGCCCAATCGAAACTCCTCGGCACACTTCATTGGCACTGAGGTTGTCCTGTATCTCACAAGGGTGTACGAGCAACATATAGCCAGGAGCAGTTCTATCTATAAAGAGCCTGCGTGAACATTGCAGTGATATATTAGGACAAACACGTGGATGGCTCTTGCTCAGGTGCTGTACAGTGCAGGAGCGGAGCTGACGAGTCGTGCCTAGGATTTTTTCAGTTATCATCAACAGTCCAGTAGGACGTGAAAGACGTTCTCACAATCTGTCTCCTCAGAATCGAAGATCGCCGACTGCCCTCTTATATTGCATGGGGCATCATGCTATGAAGGAGGCACCGTTATTTGCCACGCTACGCATCGTCAGCTCAGATAGATGCGAAATACGGGGCAGGGAAACTTCTGACCTCTCGTGTCGTTTCTTGAGTGTTCCCTTTGCTATCAGTGGCGACGAATCTTAAAATGAAGTTCTTCGTTGTAACTTGGTCAGTTGAAAGCGCGTCCAGGCCGTAGATTGTCACCGGCAGGTATGCCTCACGCGCATCAATGGCATAGGCGCCCGCAGGATGCACTTCATTTTTGTCGCAAGGTTATTTTATTTGTCGCACCGTGCGACAAAACTGCAATTATACCGTGCGACATAAATGAGCGTTGCGCTCATTTCTGTCGCACCTGCGACAAACATGAGCGCAACGCTCATTTCTGTCGTGAAAATTCGCAGAAATCCACAAAATTCACAGAAAATTTTCAGATGACCAAATTTGTATGGACAGGAATAGCAAGGATAACAAATTATGAAAAACAAATCGGACAAACGATTATTTTAATTGCATTCAGGGTGTCGTGTTGAACGGAGGAATTAATTCGCGAAAATTCCTTTCAATAAAATCGCCACACAGAAAGAGAATCGGACCCCATCCCCACCCCATAATCGATGACGATGACGATGACACCCGAATGGTGTCATGGCATAATGATGAGGTCAAACACGCTCGAGAGTTTTCCAGTGTCGGCTTTTGCAGAATCGTGACCGTTTTTGCAAAATCTGTCCGTTTTTGCAGTGGTGAGTGTTCAAATGTCATTTGTTAAATATGCAATTTTAAGAATAACACGGAACGTTTCCCCCGCAGTGTGCCCCTGTCGAGCCAAAACAAGATTACTTCTTAAGATCATGTATTAATCTAAGCAAGAATTTCCTATTGAATATTATCACATATTCCTACTAAGTTTATCGATACGCGCATCACGTAGAATGATACCCGCAATCGCAACTATTGGGGGTTTTAGAAACTCAAAATTCCGTTCGCTATACCCGGATGAACGCGCCAGCCTACAGTGAGATGTATGGTTGACTGACGAGTCTGTCCAATTTATTTCGGAAAGATAACACATACCAGGTGCTATTTTTGCAAACAATTCCCTCACGCGATGCGCATGCTCGCTTGCAAGCGAGCGCGCGAATGAGGGAAGAAATCCTAGCGGAAACGTGGACGCAAATGACATCCGCGTTTCCGCCAGAGCTGTCAGTGCAGTGTCAGATGCTCAAAATATGTTGTATATGCATATGAGATATGCGTGATAAAGCCATGCTGTGCATTATGCGTCGCTGCTGCGCGTGAGTCGAGTCAGCGGACTCGACGAATGACAAAATCATCCACCCCCTCTAACGCGCCGCGTCCAGACTCCTAGAATCTGAACGGATCTTGCGCGCGCAAGAAATATGAGGTTCCTAACATACTTTAGAATGCATATGCAAAGTTACGTTGTGTTTGGTAGACGGGATTATTCCAAACACAACGGTCGCTGAAGAGTGACTTACGGGGCGCTCAGTTCAGCGGTCTTAGCAGTATATAATGCAAGCGGATTCTGTTTTCCTCGTATGAAAGTGGTAGTGTTGCGACAAATTCATAATTGGAAATTCCGCATATCTTTGTGGTATAATTGTGAATTGTTAAACTCTCGTTGTCGGCTACGAGCGATCGGTCGAGACAATCCGGGGTAGGACTGCTGATGCTGAGGTCGGTATCCCTCAGATGCTATCGTATCATGATTGGCCGGTAAAGCGCGAGCGCTCGACACAATCCGGGGTAGGACTGCTGACATGGGCAGAAAGTTTTTGGAAAATTTCCAACGGCATAATTTTTGAGGGACAGCTCCTGCGGTGTGGCCTGTTGATGTCACTTTTTTCCAGGAAACCTGTTTCGCTCCTTTAAGGGAAACGAAATGAAAAACAGCATATTTCTGAAAAAGCTGCGAAGCGTCGTTAATATAAACGAATCTTTTTGCGACACGACAAATAAAAAGACCTCGCGACACGAATGAGAGGGTTCCGCGCCCGCATCCATGTAGATTGCTCTCAGACTCTCTTCTGTGTATGGCTCACCCAAGAGGTAGATCTGCGGGGGGCTGGTGTCAGGAGGCTCTTCGTAATCTTCCACATCGTCATACTCAAGCTCGACGAACGTCATCCATGGAGGAGGGCAAGACAGCCCCTGCGGGAGGGCGAACGGTGCCGGCGGGGGAGATGGGCTCAGCGGTGGCGGACTTGGCGGGGGAGCGTGAGGGGGTGGAGGGGAAGGTGGGGTAATAGTAGGGGGGACGGTGGTAACGGTGGGCGACGACGTTGGACCTGAGGTGATGGGAGCCTTCGTGGGTGAGTCCCACACAATCACGTCGCCGGTAATAGTGCTGATCACCTCGACACCCTCGGACAGTTTGCCCTTTAGGGTCCAGGTGCCAACAGTGAAGCCGCAGAAGGTGATGTCACATGTATTGGTTTGTGTATTGCACTGTTCGGCCGTGTCGATGGTCCACGTCAGCGTGGTGGAACCCAAGCTGCTCTCGGCCTCGACCATCAGGACACCACCTGCCTGGCCCTCTCTCTGGGTCGTGATGCACGTTGTATCCGGATCTCCTGTGTCTGCCAGCAGGAAGGCCTGAGCCTGTGTGCCTGACGTGGAGGTGGAGGTGCTCCCTGCGTTTTGTCTTAGGATAACCATAGGAACAGGAGGCGAGGGAGGGGAACAGGCGGAGGTGAAGGTGGGAATGGGGGGAGGTGGGGGCGGGGGCGGGGGGAGGTGGCAGAGGCGGAGGTGGGGGTGGAAGCGGGGGTGGAGGGGGATGGAGGGGGGCGGTGGAGGTGGGGGTGGAAGTGGTGGTGGAGGGGGGCGGGGGTGAAGGGGGGTGGAGGGCTAGGTGGGGGTCGAGGCGGAGGAGGGGAGGGGAGGAGGGGCGGCGGTGGTGGGGTGGTGGAGCACTATATATAATCAAAGTGCCATTAATGTTGCTCACTGGGATGCCTGCAGAGACTAGGAAGGAAATTGTCCCATCAAACTGATACGTTCCCACCTCGAAGCCACACAGATCGACGGCACAGGTACTTGTTGGGCAGAGTGTTGTGCGGTTGTAGGACCATGCCAGCTGCGAATTCGGCCCAGATACTGCACTTAGGTGTAGCCCGCTAACTTCTGGGTGGAGTGGCTGTATGCGGAGGCATGTCAAGGCCGGTGTTTGCTGGAAATACAAGGTAAAGGTTCTATTTCCTGGGGCGCCATCGAGGCTCAAGGTGGGTGGCGGCGGGCTCGGAGGTGGGGGTGGGGGACTTGGAGGCGGCGGGCTTGAGGGTGAGTAGAGTCTGTTCACCATGTCGAGAGAGACCTGCGAGGTGCTACTGGTGCCGTAGGTGGAACCGAAACTGTAGAAGACGGAGGTGGTATTTTCGGTGAGCAAGGAGGAGAAGGTGCGGCTATCCGAGGTGGTAAGATCCGATGCAAAGTACACGGCGGAGTTCACAGAGACGCTTCCTGCACTGATCTCGATGATGGATACCTCAGTGGTGAGAACATTTGCTGCCTCCGCCATCTGAGATATAAAGGAGTTGCGGAAGGAGGCATTGAAGGCGGCGTCAGCGAAAGCCGTGATGTCAACACCAGAGAAGCTAACCAAAGAACTCACCGATTCAATTAACTTCTCACCAGGAGGCGGTGGAGAAGGCGGCGGCGGTGTCAAGGAAGGGGCGCTCGTGGGGGATATCGAGGTGGGAGGCGCTGTGATGGGATGTACTGTCGTTGGCGATGCAGAGGGGGGAGTTGTTGGGGAGTGCGTCGGTGAGCTAGTGGGCAACGTCGTGATTGGCGATCCAGTGGGAGGTGCAGTCGGGGTTGCCGTTGTTGGATGAACCGATGTTGGATGCCCAGTTGATGGAGATGTAGTGGGTGAAGTGGTGGGTGAAATGGTGGGTGAAGTGGTGGGTGTTGCAGTAGGGGTTACTGTGGAAGGGACAGCCGTGGTGGGGTGCACCGAAGTAGGGTGTGCTGAGGCGGGGTGAGATGTTGAGGGGGGCAGGGTGATAGGGGATTCCGTTGTTGGACTTGCAGTAGTGGGAGGCGTGGTCGAGGGGTTCGCGGTTGGGCCGGCCGTGGGTTGAATAGTGGGGTTGACGGTGGTTGGAGATGTGGTGGGGCTAGCCGTTGGGGGCGCAGAGGGACCCTTTGTTGGGTGAGTCGTTGTGGGATGCGCCGTTGAGGGGGTTTAGTGGTGGGTGCAAGAGTTGGGGCGCTGGTGGGGGAGTTGGTTGGGCTGACGGTTGAAGGGGTAGTAGTCGGGGAGGCAGTGGTGGGGGTTATGGTCGTAGGGGTTCTGGTTGGACTGTCCGTTGAGGGGGGGCTGGTTGGAGAGTCGGAGGTGGGGCTTTCAGTAGTGGGATGTAAAGTTGTCGGGGGAGTTGTAGCCGGGCTACGCGTATGTGTTGGCGTTGCGGTGACAGGGTTCAATGTGGTGGGATTTGCGGTGGTGGGGGATGCACTCGGAGGGACGGTAGGTGCCCCAGTGGTTGGCGACACAGAGGGGAGAATTGTCGTGGGGGATACCGACGGAGACGCAGTAGAAGGACTCATTGTAGGTGAGACAGTGGGTGGTACAGATGGGGCATCTGTCGTGGGGATGCTGACGGGGCGGCAGTAGGTGAGGTGGAAGGACTTTTGGTAGGTGAGACAGTGGGCGGCACAGATGGGGCATTTGTCGGGGGATGCTGACGGGGCGGCAGTAGGTGATTTGGAAGGAGATTTGGTAGGTGAGACAGTGGGCGGCACAGATGGGGCATTTGTCGTGGGGATGCTGACGGGGCGACAGTAGGTGATTTGGAAGGACTTTTGGTAGGTGAGACAGTGGGCGGACAGATGGGGCATTTGTCGGGGGATGCTGACGGGCGGCAGTAGGTGAGGTGGAAGGAGATTTGGTAGGTGAGACAGTGGGCGGGACAGATGGGGCATTTGTCGTGGGGGATGCTGACGGGGCGGCAGTTGTTGGTGGGGCCGTGGGCGGTGGGACTGTCGGAGCGGCGGTTGGTGGTGGAATGGTTGGTGTTCGTGTTGGTGGGGCCGTGGGAGGTGGGCCTGTTGGCTGTGCGGTTGGTGCTGTTGGCGTTGAAGTTGGTGTCCTGGTATCTGTAGAAAAAGCCACCAAAAATAATGATATCTGCTAGGTGCAAGAAGCAAGTAGAAGAAGGTAGAAGGGCCTGCGTAATATGTATCCATATTTGGCGTGGGAAAGAAGGTGCTATTGGCATATGCTGCAGTCTTGGCCGCATTCTGTCACTTGGAGCATTGAAGCGCTTCCGCGACTCATCGCGCACTGCTGTATCTCGTCCAGGCATGCATACGGACTCCTATCACCTATGGGACCCACCAAGCCGCAGATCATATGGAGGCTCTAATCTAAACACCAACTCACGAGTTCTGATGCAAACTGTGTTTCAACTCGCTGTTCCCATGAAGTTCGCGCTGCTGCACGCTATCCGCGCAATTCTTGCGCACCATTCGTGGAGGTTTGAGCTGGTTGAGCTGCTGCACATGCGTGATTTCACCCGCTCGGGTGGCGGGGCCCGCTCTTAACATGTTCATGACAATAGTCCATCCCTCGTCACAGAGCATCAGATTGTAGCACGCTGAAGCAGCCCTGTGCCTGAAGGTTGCACCTGAGGTGCCTGCAACAGGTGTCTACTACTCTGCTGCTGCATCACCTCCAAAGGCAGGCCCGGGGAAGCCATCCACCGCGAGAGAGCTCCTCGCGAGGCCCCGGGGAGCTCGATTCAAGCAGTTCGATGGATCCTCACCTGTGGGTGCGCTGGTGGGTGTGTGGGTGGTTGTGGGTGTGTTGGTGGTTGTGGGTGCGTGGGTGGTTGTGGGTGTGCTGGTGGGTTGGGTAGTTGTAGGCGGCACTGTATCTGCAAAGGAATTTACACAGGCAATGCACCACGGTATAATTATCATTTTCCCACATGCAATGGCAACACTGAGGTGGCTCAGAGAATAATACACAGTTATCTCCCTTTATTAGATCCAAGCACATTAAACTGCTGTGCAAGCAAAGGCGCTGCTCCAGGAGGTATTCCGAGCTCGTTGATAGTGCATCTAAGCATGGATGCAGAGAGTGTAGGCGGTACCAAGCAAATGACGGGCTACGGAAGTCCCTGGGCGCTGATCATCACGTGGTGGAGAGAATAGCATAAATGATGCCGTCTCATTGCTCGCAGCGTCCATTTCTAATAAATGCCGACTGCCTCCTGCTGCTAGGGAAGCCTGCAGACCGAGCATTGCCTCAGCACTCATTCTCAGTAATGTGCAAAGAGTCATGCATAATCGCATGTTCCAGCGAGAGGGCCGTCAAAAGGGAGAAATGCAGATTATCTAGTGACAGTGGTTTCGAACCCATTGTGCTTCGAGAAGGGTGTTGCACATCCATAAGCGTGACAGAAGACTGTCCTGGGATTGCGTGGTTTATGACTGCATATTTACAACTATGACGTTGGGATTGGCATGTGGCTGGCAGATGTGGGGCCGTAGAACACACCTCAGCATCACACGACTGCCATGTGGGTGCGGTGGTCAACTCTTTCGGATCCGACGTGTTGAGACTGGTGTCCAACACCTTCCCTTTCACTATTTGGTAGTAGTCTCCCTGCAGCAAGAATACTTAATAAGGCTTGCAATATTGATAAGGGGCAATCATTCAGTAGCAGTTACAGATGATGGGGTGGAAATTTTAGCATGCTCCTCCTGCGATGACATGCTTTGGAATGACGGGTAACATCTTAGCAGTTCTTCTTCCCCACATATACGCTCGCCATTCCAGTGCTCCATGCACGGTTTATTTCCTCGTTGTGATGCGTTGTCATTCTAATCCTTCGATCTGAGACATTATTCCCTCCCGGTCCCTGCACAAGGGATTCTATGATGCTGGTTGCCACCACCGACCGTGCTGCCAATTACCTCTATTGTAATGTACCAATTTCCGGGCACAACCAAAAATTCTTTCACAACTGATCCTTCACTTCGTGGGAACTCTTGAGGACTGCTGTACCAGCACTCATCCTCCAGCCCACTATTTGCACGACCCTGCACGCCACCAACACATCTCCTTTTGAATCATTTCCCATTTTCCAGGCGCATTTGCCCAAAGTAACATTTGGCCATACTACATTGCTTAATAACATCACCACAGACTGTGCACCTTCAAATATCACGCTTCCAGTAGGAAGAGTCACATTTTTTCTTTTCTTTTTTCTTTCACCACAGACTGTGCCAGTGGAGCATGATGTACGCACACATCCAATAGCATAATACTGAGATGGATGCGGTATTTGGCGCACTGTATCCTGAAATTTCAGCCTGCATTCAATGCCAACACAGGCTACTGAGGAGGACAGAAATGCAGGTTGTACTAGATGCAAAATACATGCAAATCTCTTTTGAAGTGGAGTTCATGATCTGAGCTCCTAAAAATATATCACAGCTTGCAGCAGTAGCTTTATTAAGCGGGATCCATGCATTGACTTCTTTGGAACCTCGGCTCGATCTGACGGTTCGTGTACCACTGTTGAGCTGCCAAAAACAGAATGCATCTAATATTCCGCAAGCTCCAATTTGACCAGAGCTTTGTTCTGCATATCCTGATGATCGCTTTAACTCCTATGCTGGCATGGCATTTGGTACTTCCCCAGCATGTATGCCTAGGATTCAACTTGCGAAATGTGTATATCCAGACATATGTGTATGTGGTGGGAACCAAATTATTCCTGACATCGTCACGCACAATTAGAGCTATCGAATGCCCTGCATAGGGGTGTATAAGGGGCCAAACCGGCGGGTATTGGGGGGTAAATCAACATTAATCTTACTGCGAAAACGGAGTAAAAGCCAGTATAGGAGTTAAACAGCACCCTGACGATGGTTCTATTGAAGCGTGGGCCATTCTGGCCCCAACACATCAGAGCCGGGTGCATGAACGTATTGGTGACAGTAATGGCAAAAGTAGGACCAGATATTAAAAGCCCCACTTGCATTCATTTGTGCTTCAGTAACGTCAGTGTTATCATCATGCAGGACAACATATGGGCGCATGTACAAAAAAAAACGTGCCAAGCATGCACACCACGCGATGCCTGTTTATGGAGCGGTGGGATCATTTACTGAAAGGGCATAGATTACTGACTCGCACCTCGTCGTTAAGACAGAGGTTCCAGGAAGCTGAATAACGCAGTTCGTCGGCGCCTCCAGATCCCAGCGGCGTGTCGTTGAAGTCAAAATAAAAGAGGACCGTGATGGCGTAAAGCACACTTGCCAACCCACAGTCCGTCTGGCACATTGAGGAGAACCCGGGTGCTGCATCGCAAACAATTCACCACGCAAGCAGATGATGAGTAGAAAGACAAGCCCTGAGCGTGGCATGCTAGCACATCACGAGACGAGCTCAAACAAAAATAATAGGCCGATCAGCAAGATTAGAAAGCCTGTTAAAACGGCAATATTTTGAAACTTGCAAAAGCGGACCATGTCATGTATTATCACAAGTAAGTCTTGCGCGGTCACGTAGCTGGGGCCCGGAGCGAGGCCAGTCGTAAGTACAAACTCCGGCACCGCCACCTCATTAGTCAGGTATAGTGTAACTGTAAAATCTAGCAGAATCACCTCCTTGTGTGTCTGTTTATGGTAACTATAAACACTGGCACAGTTGCGTGATTCCATGTGGAAATTTAGTGCAATTACATACTCTGGCATAGTCACCTGATTGTGCGCGAGGGCATATTGTTTCCATGAACTATGGCGCGGTCGCATGATTGGTTACTTGCGCATGGGAGCTTACTTTGACTATAATGTGTAGCACTGTCGCTTGATCGATTGTGCGCAAGGGTTTAGTATACCTATAAACCTGGTTGCCTAATAGCGTTTTGGCCTAACAGCTCCTTGTGCATCTCACCAAGTCCATCTCGATGGCGAAGGTGTCCTGCCTCTAGAGGCAACCCACCCGACTTCCACCTAATCTGTCCTGGCACCCCACAGCCCGTTCTGGGCTCGCATGCGCGACCGCCTACGCAGGCTGCTGTGCAAACAGTCAAGGTTGTCTATCTGCACCATTATAAAACAACCAGCTGATGAAAGACGAGCAGGGCGGTCGCTATGCTCCCCTCGGAAGCTGCGGCGGGGGTTGATCTGTGCCGTGGCTGAGTAACATATGTAGGCACCTCTCATCTGGAGCAACATCCGGAGCGAGACGCAGATGAGGCATAGGAGTTGCTGACCCTGTCTGAGGACACGACGACAACCTAATTGTGGTGCATGGGCGAGATATGAAGCCGCGCTTGCTGTGGGAGGGCGAGGGAGTGAGGTGTGCAAGGGGATGCGTGGGACTTGGTTCTTCGGTATCAGTGGCAATGCAATCTGGGGTCGAGTCTATACGCACAGCTGGCTGCATTGATGCAGGCAGCAGCCGGCAGCAATTATTTTGTTCAAATTGGAGTGCAACGGAATTGTTGTGGTTTCAGACTTTCGTGATCCGTGACTCCTGCTGCAGTAGAACCGAATGCCACATGTAGCTCCGTAACACCAACAGGATGTACAAGTAGCCACGAAGCGACACGCCTGCTAGCTCTGTTCCTTTTGCTCTTGCAACAGGAATTTCACGGGTACCTACGGTATTCTGTGACGCACACTACAAATCGGATTTTGTAAATTTTTCTTCACCTGTTTCACCTGTAAACAGTAGAGTAGGCATTGAGTAGACTACTAGGTTGTACGACGGCGATCGACGACAACGGGAGATCTCGCAGCAAAGTCGCGGGAATGACGTGACAACTTCAAACAGCAGCTTCACATTAGCGAAAGCAGTGCAAGTTGACTTCACTGTGACTCCCTTTGAGGGGTAAGATGACTGGAAGTTCGAAGAACAAAGATCCAGAAGAATTCCTCCCCTCCCGGGGAAGCCCAACAACGGTCAGGCTTCCCCTTCCCATGAGCACAGACTGCATAGGAAGTGCTGATGCAACAAATTCTGGCGATGCAGAAGCAGCAAGGGGGAATGCTAGAAATGCAGAGGCAGCAGGCAGAGAAACATCGTCTGCTGCGTGAACAGCTTCATCGGCAATCGGAGACCAACGTTGCGTTGGAAGCAAAAGTCACAGCGAAGTCAGGGACATCGAACTCAGACACCGTTGCAAAAACTGCAGAACAACTCTTCTGGAGAGAAGGAGAAAACTTGCGGACGTGCCAGAGCCCTCCGTCAATCCGTTTCCTCCACGGTCGGCGACGTTGACAACGAGAATGCCGCAGCTATACGATCTGCACTGGAATAAGACTTACGACGCCCTCTCCAAGAAGTCTAAGTCTTCAATAAAGTACGAGTGCTTGGTTTTGGCTCCGACGCTGTCGTACCTGCATGACGCGGTGTGTGAAAGCAACAAGACGTTGGCGATTTGTCGAACCACGACTGGCAAAAACGTTTTCACACGGTGACCAACTCGGTGCACGGCGTGTAAGCAATGCTGTGCAACCGGTCGACAATGCTGGAACTATGCGGACAACTCGAGCAGGCGCCTGGATCTTTGCAGCGGGGAGGTGCTGATGCTCTGCGTGCCAAGCCACATTTCGTAAGGGACAGAGTCTACAGGCAGCGGACGGCGTGGTGGCGGACGAGGTGTTGCAGCAGTGGCTGAACGACTTCGACAAGAACTGCAGCAAAGCGCTCTTGAGCGCGACTTCAAAGAGTGCGGCGAATGCAGACGCACAGGTTGTGAAAGACCACTGAGACCAGCATTGGAAGTAGTGTAAAAAGTACGATGAGGGGAAGGACGGTAAGAAGCCTACCAGGAAAGGCGGTAATTGCCGGGGTAAGAAGCCCACGGCCGATGCGTGATGTGCATGCTGCTACCCCGTCCAGCGCAACAGCCCGTTCCGGGCGCTGGTCGGGGGAAGCTCACCGTTCAACAGCAGGTGAGACAGCGGAGGGGAGCATGGCGTGCGGCGGGCGCCGGTTCGGAAGTGATGCAATGGATTACTCACGGGGTGAAGTTGAGGTGGAAGCGCGGGCCTCCACCTCCGTTCGACCACGGTGGGTCACTGAAGGATGCTACGCGTCAGCAGCAGGTATGGCTGGACGCAGAGAAGGAGAGGCTGCTGGAGAACGGTGCGTGGTCAAGATAGACGAGAAGGTCACATGTTTCACACGCCTTTTTGGTGCCGAAACCGGGTACGAACAAGTGGAGACTAGTGGTGGACTTCCGATGGCTGAATCAGTGGTGTGTGAAAAATTGCGTGAAGATGGACACGCACGCTGAAAAACTACGCAGGCTGGCGAAATCGGGCGACTGGTGCTTCAGCTTCAACCTGCAGGACGGTTTTCATGCAATGGGAATCCACCCGGACTTTCAGCGATTCATGCACTTTGACCTCAATGATCAGCGATCCCGTTTGGGTGAACGACGCTCCGAGGGTGTTCTGCAAGTTCGTACGCGTGATGGAGGAGGCCCTACGTTCTCCGCAAGCAGCAGAAGAGCGCAGGGAGATCAAAGAAACTGCGGGATGGTTCCGTGGTACGACAGCGATGGTCAGTCCGTCGCAGAGCAGGTGGCGCTGGCGAGGACGCGAACCGTCACAGCGGGATGCGAGTGCTACCGTACATGGACATTTTTTTGGTGCTGGTCGACTCTCAGCGAGAAGGCTTTCTGCGTCGAGAAAAAGTTGAACTCGTGCATCATCGGCTGGGCCTAAGGAGGAACGAGAAGAAGGGCCAATGGGATCCAGCAGTGCAGGTAGCGGAGCACCTCGGCTTGGAGGTGGATCTGAAGTTGGGACAGTTCCGTATCACGGAGCAGCGGGTGCACAAAATTCACACCAGAGCGAAGGAGATCCTGTGCGACGTAGCAAGAAATCGAAGGTGGATTCCTGCAAGGAGACTGGTAGCTTTCACGGGACTCTACCAATCTGTGTACCTGGCAGTACCAGCAGCGAAACTCTACCTACGGGAGCTCTACTTCGTGCTGGCAGAGAAACGCAGTTGGGGGGCAAAGGTAAAATCTCTCGTGCAGCTCAGGGGGACTTAGAGTGGTGGTCCAGACTGCCGGTGATGAGCAGGTGGAACGGGCGCAAGATCAGGAGGTCCCGACAAGAGCAAAGCTGCACATGGACTCTTCGATGATGGCCTGGGAGGAATGCTAAACCTCAACTTCCCCGCGAGAGGTTTGTGGCCGGACGAGATGCGGACAAGATGTGCAACTGGCACATCACGCACCTGGAGTTGGAAGCCGTGCACAAGACCATGCACGCGTTCCTGAAGGAGCTGGAGAGCAAAGTCGTACGACGTGCGACTACTGCGACAACTGCGGTTCAGTTCTCTTCTGCAGTACAACACTACATTGACCCGACAGCTCTGAGGGACGCAGACATGAACTACTACTTCGAGTGGTTGACATAGCCACGGTGATAGAGATCAGATTTCTTTTGTGTGCCTCAAAGTTTCATCTCTGGCATCATGGCAAATGAGGATTCGAGCAAAAGAGAAATGTTCAAATTGGAGTGCAACGGAATTTTTGTGGTTTCAGACTTTCGTGATCCGTGACTCCTGCTGCAGTAGAGCCGAATGACACATGTAGCTCCGTGACACAAACAGGATGTACAAGTAGCCTTGTTCCGCCTGTTCAGCTCTGTTCCTTTGGCTTTTCCCACCGCTCCCGACCCAGAGGATTTTCCCCTTTTGGTGACTTTTATAGACAGTCTGGACATCTCATCAAACTAGAATTTAGAAAGCAATTAAATAATCCCTAAATGCATTTTCAAACACTTTACAAAATCATTTAATGAAATGTATTGCAGTGCCTGCCTTTGGCAAATGAGGATACGAGCAAAAGAGAAACTGGAGTAAATAAAGCGATACAGTTGCAGTGGTTCAGCGGATGTGCATGAGGGCATAAGCTGACTGCCAGCATCGAACGAGATTATTTGGCACTATGCCTGCTTCATTCTGGTGAAAGCCAAGGTACAGGCAGCCTGAAAACAGCCCATCTCCCAGCCATCAAAGGCTTTTGCACCGGATCTCGGGATGGCAAGGGGCCAGCAAAGGGCTGAGACCTGATTACTGAACGGTATGGCAGCACTGCAAACGGCAGCAGTGTAGGTACTCGGCATGAAAGATGAGGACAGAGTGGAGTGGAGGTGGCTGCCGGCGAGGCACGTGTGAGCAGTACATGCAGCAGCACTAGTGCGGTGGCCATAATAGCGTGATGATAAGGCGACCTTTGCTAATCGAGAGTGTGGACCTACACAAGGTTTGCCTTTGTTGTAGCCTTTGCGAGACCCGGCTGCGTGTATTCACACTGCTCCAGCATGAATACACGATAATAACAAGGAGGTGGCAACGACGGCTGGCTTGGCCGGTGAGAAGGGCGGTCAGGAACCGCCACCAGGCATGTAAACAGAAGTCATCAATCCCCTGCAGGGGGAAGAAGCAGCTGCGCGGGCTTCTGGGGCCTAGGGACTTTTGTGGCTGTAACGAACTTGAGGCATCAATCAATCAAGCTAATACAGACTGCATGCAATGCTATGAGTTTGAATCGCCCGAGCGATCTGACATCTTGACAAGTACAGATATAGGGCCCGAACATACTCCGCTTTGCAGCTCCGCACCTTTGCCTTTTCCCACCAAATCTCTCCATTAATAAATACCTTCACTTGCTTTCACATATCCCATGAAGTGACGACTGTATTCCCCTTGATGAATGCATTACTATGTTGTGGAAGTCTTGTGCCGTTGGGTCTGAGGCTCACCTGGAAACTCTTCCCTTTCGAAAGGCGCATCACACTTTCCATCTCCACACTCCAAGTCTTGCCATATCTAATATCATTGAGCACACATATTGCGTATTCATTAGCACACTCAATTAAAGAACACATGCTTACTGGGCCAACTGGCCTTTTAGTAGGGCTCCCCTCAGATATTCTGCACCTTTGATAAAAACAAATGATTGCTAGCAGATCCTGGAAATAAAGACAATGCGTTTCTGACATTGCATACGCCCATGCAGAATGGTGCCTGCTGTCAACAGAGAGGTCCTGACTTCAGTCATGATTGATGATGGATGTTGATCTAATGGCAAAAGTTTCCTTTGTTTATCAACATGAGATTGGTGATCTTTTACCGTAGAAAGCATAGTCAGGGTGAAGGTTTGAAGTACCGTGGCGGCGGAATATCTTGAGGCATGAAGTACGGTGAGACTTCAAAAAGCATTATGCAAAAAAGGCTTTATTTCCATAGAAAAATACGTTGGCTCAGAATATTCTGAGACATGTTTCGATCGCACGACTGATCTGAATGATCAAATTGGATCGGAACTGTTTGAGCATGGAAACACACCATAAATATATGGTTATAATCTTGCAATGGTATGATGGATATCCCAGACATTTAATTAAGCACGCATCCAGAAAGCGTACTTTTTCTAAACTTGGATACAATCAAAGTGAAACACGGGAATGATTATGCCACTAGGTTCAAAAAGATTCCAGAGTGCGCTCTACTTACATCAAGGATAGCCCCGGAGCGTAGTCCAGGATCCACAATTCATAAATGCAACCTTTTTTTAATGAAAGCATGATTGCCGCACGCAGGCCGTTGACAACATGTAAACAACATGGCAAGGGTCGAGAAAGTTTACGGTGAGTGTGCAAAATCCACACGGCTGCAATTTCAATCTATAGTGATAGGTCATCTGCTCATCTGACATGAGTGCATGTCATATGTTTCAAACCACAGTCCATAACAAAATTTCTTGCAATGGCACAACCCATACACAATATATATGCATAGATAGTGAGTGCTTGGCTCGATTTGCCATCACGAGAACCTTATGCAACGACATACTACTTGCCAACGGGCATGCATAAATGGTACATGCGATTTTCCAGAACGAATCCCAATCGATACTTAAACTTGATGCCATGTATGCACGACCTAACTCCTGTCTTATTTCGCAAGTCATCAACAAACCTCAAGTAAACCACACGGATCCCTCTAGGAAGCCATATATATTTCAGTTGTGCCATATAAGCAACCCACATATAAATACATATATTGGGATGCCATCATATATTCATGTGAAATGTCAAGGAATCTGTGCTTTGAATGCCAATTCGTGATGCACAGTATACAAGCCCATTGTGCGAACAATATCATGCATTGGTTAACCCACACACATCAAGCATCAATGTGCCCTCCAAAGCACGCGCCTGCATAAGCAGCTAATCAAGTAGGCAGATTTCAATACGAGAAGCAAGCAAGCATTCATACCTAAACATGCATCAATGCAATGCGTATACAATTTTGTAAAACGATGACACCAACACAAACACATCATTCATCATGAAACCTTAATCGAGCTTGCCAAACTTGCAACAAACATGATGAATCCAACAACATACCCAACTTTGAATGTACAATGTTAAATGCAAAATTCAGGGCCGGGAAAAGAGGATCGGAAATATGATATGCAACTTACATTTTGTAAGGTGGTTGAAAGCCAAGAGTATACTTCCTGCAATCAACCTCTCACGAGCACCGTCTTCTCAAATTACCACATCATACATGGTCAACATTCACTAACTAAGCTTGAAAAGGGTCAGAATTCATTTTGCATGAATCTATGAGCCTCTCAAATATTTGCGTGAGCATAAACTTATAAAACGTAAATCGTATACAAAGCACTCATCTTCAAACAATGGTTGTGTTGTCACCGCGAACCGTGAGTGCAGAACCCAGAATTTCTTACATTCTGATATCTTACACGCATGCTTGGCAAAAACACATGAGGTTGGCATCGTTGCTTTCAATTGAGCACACACTCTTTCATCGCTCTTCACCTAGCACTAAGCAGCTCTCGGGTGACCCGCCCATGGGAAAGGCGTTCCATAGGCATACCAAAGGTGTGGAAACCGCGTGTCGTGCCTACGTACGTACGGAAAGTTAAATTATAAATGGGAAACATTTCCAAGTGATTGGCCGCCCTTGTGAACATGTTCCATAGGCATGTATGCCGCATGTATGGAAACCATACGTTATGCCTATGGAATGCTAAAATTAACCCGTGGAAAATTAGTTCCTGCTAGATATATTACTCTGAATATATCTTACTGAATTATTGCTGAACCCTAATAAGTCAGGGTTTCAGATATCAGAACGACAGCATTAACAGAATGTGATAAAAGATAAACGGATGCCCGTTATGTACTCGGGTCCTAGATTTCGGTGACACGGGTGACTGTCACCCATACTATACTAGAAACTATGACAGGTGCCAGATTTGAAGGTCTCCGTGCGTGTCATTTCCAGCACACAACCTAGTGTACGTGGTGACCAATACTAGGTGGTACCGACACAGAGATAACAAAGTCCTACTTAGCTTCGTTCGGACGAAACTGTGGACTAAGGGAGGCCTATGTCCTTATTGGCAGGGCGGTCCCATCTAGATAGGCAGAAGGGATGCACTGCGCAATTTTGATATACTGCCCAATCCCCTAAACATTAAATCCTAGCCCATCTTGGGGCTCTCGTGCACATCTAACCTGAGTCACAGCATAGCAAGGCAGGCACGGAGCATGAATGCTACTAGCCACTAGGTAGAGTGCAGCAGGTGAACGTGAACGGCGTTGCGGCGTGAAACTCAGATCCTGCACTAACGTCCCTGCACAACTCGTACATGGGACAAAATGAGCAAATACCCAAACTCCGACCGTCGACTGTAGATAGATGTTGTTGAAGTCAACGACCAGTCCAGAACAGTAAATGAGCAACCTGGAACAGCACAACCGACCGGTGGAGCCGCAAAATGTCCCATACAGGCACCATCCACCGAACGCTGCAGCCGTAATCGGAGCGGCGGTGGCAAAGAGCATCAATTGGGTGCAGACCATTACGGAGATGAGCGCCGACTGTCCGAAGCCAGGCGGCGGCCTGCCGCAACCTCGCTCGCACTGGCAGCACTGGCACATACAACTGGCGCCGAGTGAGTCTCGCCGTCGTCAGAGTCCACATTTGAGCGGTGTAGACTGCCGCATCCTCGTGCATGTGATGTAATGCGAGGGGCGGGTTGGAGTCACACGCAGTCAATGTGAACCCGCCCATCTGAAAAATACGGTCAGCAAACGTGAGTTCGGGCCCATGAGCATAGAACGGGTCAACCGGGCGGGGCGGAATGTACTCCGACACCACCGACGGCGGGCCGGTGGAGGCCGCAGGCGACGTGGGCCCACATGGGCTGGCAGTACTACGTGTGCTTGGAGACGTCGTCCTGCACGCAGTCGCCGACGGCGAAGGGGCAAGCGGAGATGTCCTCGAAGATCTCAGGCTTACCGCCTGCTAGACGGCATAAAGCCTACAAATGCGCGTTGGCGCCCATGTCGATTGCTTGTTGAAATTGATCGGCGTAGAATGAAGTCAGCCTCGACGTTGTCGGTGCCAAAGGGGTCACGGGCGGAATTAGCCTGCTTCCCGCTGCGCGGGCAGTCGCGGTGCCAGTGACGTATGTAGCCGTGATTCCTGGCAAACGTCAGTCCCACAAAGCGGGATAGTCTGCCCGGTGCCCTTGTGGAAGGCGACTTTCTTCGATGTACCAGTTACCGCTCTGTGATAGGGTCTCAGCAGTGAGCCTGGTCTTCATCCGGCGGTTGTTGTTGAGGAATGGCTTGCCCGCACGCGGCGTGAAGCCCTTGCCGTTAACCTTGTCGGCCAATGTCCGTACCTGCTTGTGTAACGCCAGGAGTATCTCCACCATGTCGCTGTCGGCAGAGGAGTGTCCACAATCGCGGTCGCCGAAGTGGGCGGACGCCAGGGTGCGTGCCCTCGGTGCTCACCCAGCGGGGGTCCTTCTGGTGAGTCAACGTCTGCTTCGCCCTACCCAACACGTGTGCCGTGTGACACTCGCAGGCCCACTGCTGAATGGTGAGTAGGTTGACTATTGCACACTGGTCGTGCAGCAACAAACAGGACGGACACCACCAGCTGGTAGTAGTTGGCGTCCAAGGCCGCGATGAACTGCGCCATGACCTCCTCGTCGCCCAGGGTGTTCTTGCGGCGAGTTGTGAAGAGGGCAGCGTTGAAGTCCGCGATGGCGTCCTGCCGGTCCTCGCCGAAATTCACAGTGATAGTTAATAGTTCCGAGCGACGTACGTCAACATATGCAACAGCTTGCGGGCGAACTCCGGCGGTATCCGTTTCCCATCCAGAGGATAAAACGAGGCTGGAGCCCTCCAACCAGTCCGTAGCGGGCAATGAAGATAGGGTGCACGAGCAACTCCAGGGTGCGTGGAAAACATGAGTTGATTCGACTCCGCTCAAACCGTGACGGTGGCGTTGTCGAGGGTGAACAGCATGGCAAACTGCGCATCCTCGCCGATAAAAGCTTGCGACAAGGTAGACACCGGCTTGGCGAGTAGGGTGGCCGCGTCGATTGGGCTCATTCCCGTGCAATCTTGCATCCTTACTTCCTAATTAGCACTTCCTGGCGATGTGCTTAGCCACTCTCGTCAAATTGTGTCCTGATGAGTGTGCGGACCCCTGCCACGAATGTAGCAGCAGCGATGCCACCAGCAGCAGGCTGAGCTGCGACTGCTGGTGTGGCAGGCGTGGCCGCATGTCGTGCAGCGGCCTGGTCAAATGTCGTAACCAAATTTCTCCTTCTGGTAGGAATGCTCGTTGATGATCGTGTAGAAACCATATTATGAAAGACTGAAGGGGTGGACGGAACGAGTGGCGGTGGATGGGCGGAGAGCGGCCGCGGTGGGGGCAGCCAAGAGGTGGTGGTGGTCGAGAGCTGGTTGACGGGTAAGGGCGTAGAAGTCGAAGGCGTCAAAGGTATGGACTAATAAATGGATCGGCCAACTAAAAACGATGTCGGCGCCGACCAGTAATCAGAAATCCTGCCAACGTAGCAACAAATCGAGAAATGCCCGAATTTGGGTCCCGCGCGGGTGTTCAATCAACCAGAGCACCTAGGCCATATATACCAACCCCTCGTACCACGCGTGCTCACCTAGGGAAGCACTCATTACATCCCAGGCGTCTACGTTTGGCCTAGCATGCCCATATCGCAGTGTCTAAATAAAGCGTGTGTGTGTCCAAACCTGCTAGAAATATTACTCGGCATACATCTTACTGTATTATTATTGCTCAAACCTAAGTCAGGGTTTCAGATATCACAACAATGACACAAAGTGAATGTGATAAATAAAAGATAAACAGATGCCCGTTATGTACTCCGGTCCTAAGTTTGGTGTCACAGGTGACTATCACCCACACTATACTAGGAACTATGATATGTCCCGGATTTGAAGGTCACCGTGTCATTTCCAGCATTTCTCAAAGGTGGGTAGCCCTAGGGAAGTGACTTTCCACAAGGTGGACATATATAGGGCTTCTCTACGGATGGAATGGTCAAATTTGTACGCATTCCACGGGGTTTCCATATGGGTTCCATACGGTCTGCGCAGGGCTTCCACACGGTTTCCATATGGTTTCTGTACGGTTTCCACGAGGTTTCCATAGGCTGGGCATAGGGTAGCGTAGGTGTAATCCTATTATATTTCGCTAGTGATTCCATAGCTAGGTAGGCTTTACCAAAAGGCTTTCCGTAAAATATTTTTCATACAATCCCTTCCGTCCCTATGGCATAGCTCGGCATAGGGACGTCAAGTACAAGGGGTGGGAAATGCTTTGGAAACCATGGGGGAAACCTTCCATCTCTTTGGAATGCCCAGGACTCACTATTGAATTTCCCGAGGCTATCCATGGGCCCTTCATAGGGCGGGAATGGTCCAAAATATTTGAACAACTTGTTCGTGCATCTCCGAATTGCCTTTTCCAAGGCTTTCCATAGGGATTTTCCTGAAGGTCGGTGCTCACCCCTTTCCGAAGGGACGGAAAGCTTTCCCGAGGGTTGCAAATCTGTTGGGTTGGGGCATTATACATAATGATGGATTTGGCGACTTGCGAGCGACATCTGCTCCGAAGTGAGCCATGCTTCCACCTCCGCCTCTCCTCATGACTGGCACAAGGAGCCTGCAGTGTCACATGTGAGGTAATGATTATAATAATACCCACCAAAAAGGTACCATGCGAAGAATTTCTGCGCACATGAACAAATCAAGGTATGTCTTAAGCAAGGTTGACTTTACACAAAACTTTTGATTTTCGAGATCGTGAGATAGCATGGTTAAGCATGGTTAAGTATGGGAGATAGCTGAGCGGCATCGACCATAACTTTCCAAGAGTGCAATAATATGTTTAGACTGCTTCGATCGACATGCTTATATGTTCATTGAATAAAAATATTTTCAGAAGTTTTGTGTAAAGTCGACCTTGAGTAAGACATACCTTGGAATGGAATTCTAACGGATCCATGGGTGTATTTGTGCCTCATGTGCTTGGCATACTCGGAGAGCATCCTCCAATTGTTCAATTGTGATATCTGATTAATATTGAAACAAGATAAAGCCGCAAACCCAATTTCCAAGGCTTGGGCTGGCACAAAGCGCTCCAACAGTATTGTCAATGGAGCCAGAGCCAACCCACGCACCCGCAATCGATCCACGAAAAAGTTTGGCTTTGCCTCCATCGGAAGCAAGAAAATCCTGGATTTGCACCGAACCGTCTCGGTTGGAGCTTGAAAAATCCTGGTGTTGCATTATTCGTTCCTCAGTATATTTTGGTATTTTGCTGGTGATATTCTAGCAACTCTGACAGATAAATGGAGGCAAAGCCAGGAAAATCCTAGAATTGCACTGATCCATCTCAGTTGGATCTTGAAAGATCTCAGCTTTGGCTCCAACGGAATCTTGAAATCACTTGGCTTCACTGCACTCCAACATGTAAATGGGACCTGGTTGTGAATGGGGCCACATACATCTCACCAAGCGCAATAGGGTTATTAAGCACCTTATTGGTTTGAAGCTCATGTGTTGAGGATTCTGCTTCCGGTATACCTCCACCGAGGAACACGCTTTGAAGAATAGATGAGCAATGAAACTGGTGCACATAGTCAGGTTGCTGTTGCAACATCACCGTATAATAAAATACAACCCATGTGAATAGCAAGCCCACATGAAGATAATGTCGTTGTCGAGCTTTGATCCACTGCCAACAAGGAACGATCACCCACCATTACATTTTATTTTCAGTTTCCCCATCCCCCATCAAAGCCAACCTGGCCATACCCACCTGTCGGATACTTGTCGTTATGCATGAGAATGCACATGAACATACCGAAGGTGGATTGGATATGCTTCTTTAAGCAAAAAAGCCGTAATGGTATGTGACATGAGCTGATGGAAACATGTGTACAGTTCACAGTTCACAGTTCACAATGGGGGTAGACTTTTCATTAGAATCAAGTTCAAAGGGACACATTTTCAATTTAATTCAGATCGACGTAAGCACTCCATTTTAATTCGGATTAAGTAAGGGTAGTTTTTTCCATCACAATTCTATTTGATTCATAGATACGTGGCCCAAAAGTCCATATTCAAAGTTCCACAAATAAACATCCCTGGTTAAAATGTCCTGCCTCCAATGAACACTCAAAGCAATAAAGAACCCTAAATAAAGTTCTAATCCAAAGAATCTCTACAAAGTTGCAAGGTACCGTAGATTGCTTGCATCTCTCTACTCAAGTTCATTTTGGGACGGCGCGGGCAACTCATTTCAATCCAGATTGGGGTGCGTGAACTCTTCATTTTTAATCCTAGATCGGGGGTAGGCACGACTTAGCATGCACCCTAGATAGGTTGGGAGTAGACACACAATTTATATCCACATTGGGGGTAGACATGCATTATTACTTACTACGAGGGTGAGGTATCGGTTCGAAAATGGGTTACCGATCGATTCCGATAACGATTAAGAATTCCACTATATATGACAATTCAGTCCTACTAATCGATCAATTCTGGTTGTTGTGCATGTTATATCGATGACGACTCTAACACTTTTGACACCTTAAATGTAAATCAAGGTACGGGTAACGCTTGGGGCCTATGACACAAAAGTTCAGAAAAACCTTTTTTTCGATTTTCCGGTTCGCGAATGTCAAAATAATACGTGGGTTCAAGGATTTTTTCATCCGGATTTTCTTTTGGTGCTGTGAGCATGGGGGTTTTCTGCGGTACTGCCTATATAAGTCTTAACTTGTAACCTTGATTGTAACTTGAAACCTCGAACTGAAAACGCGAGTCGCGAGAGAATTGCGCGATCGTGAAATCGTCTATCGGCAAAATCGTCACGACCCTAGAATTACTGTTACAGTTAACAGTACTGGAGTATGAGTACGCGTGAAGTACAGTTGATCGGGATCGTGGTATGGCGCTTGCGCTTGCGTTGGCGTGTATCCGTATCGGGGACACTGCATCGTGTATGCCATTGTCATCGCTGTTCGTCATGAAATACCAAGTAAGCGGTCGCGATTTGTTAGGAACACCGACAGTGATCGATGATTCATCGATAAGTTATCGACACGTTATCGACAAAAAGGCCTTTTAAAGTATGCGTGCGGCTGCTGCCCGCTCATGATTTTAAGCAATTACTGTACACATTACACATCAACCACCACAATATTTTAAATATATTTTCACAGTGATATATAAGCTTCGTTTGACGCTCGAAGCGCAGTGAAAGATGCCGTACTCCGCGTTTTAGGATTCTCGCGGAACGTCGGGGTACCCTTACCGCATGCAACGATTCCGCAGCGGTACGTGCAGCGATAAGTCTCCGCTAATTTTCCCCTCAAAGTTAACTGAAGTTAACGTTGTGTGAAAGCGCTTTTGGCTTGATTCCATCCGTATTCGCGGATGTAAGCGAACCACGAAGAAGGTCTAATTTGCGGGACTTCAAGCGCGTTTTGGGCATCCGCGTTTCTACGGATGCTCAAGACAGCGGCTGAAACTCGCTACAAAACTTCGTAACATATATACGAAGTGTTGTAGCAAGTTTCAAGCTGTTCGAACACGTGCAAGCTTGAGACTGCTGATATTTTGTTCTAATTTTCCCGCGTTTTACGGTACAATGGAGAAAAACGTGCTGCGATCTTCACACACGCGCTCATCATCTGAAAGAAAAAATGACACTACGGACAACACAATAAATAATATTGTCGCGAAGTATCAGGTCATATTACTTCGAAACAATATCATGGACATAGGCGCACTGCAGCAGATATATCAGGTTTTTCTTCCGAAGCGGGCCTAGGACGCAAACTTAGCGGTCTACCGCAAGAGCGTTTTGTGAATGCCTTTATTTGTGCAGATTCTTCGACACGGGTGAGCGATTGAGCGTGAGCGTCCTGTCGAATACGACTCTTCAAAGCCGAGTGGTGGAGTCCGGAAGCCTCAATTCGCAATATTTTAGCATCCCCCAAACCTTACGATGTGTTCAGTTTTATTTGGTGGAGATGCCTTATAAATTTAAGGATCTGACGGTTTCATGGATTCGTCGCGACCCCTATTCCGCCCTAAGCCCAACCTAATAGGTAAAACGCTCATATCTCGCGATCTAGAAATCTGAACTTTTGTGTCATAGGCCCCAAGCGTTACCCGTACCTTGAAATGTCAATCGATTTCATTATTTTTCTAGCTAGGGATCACTATTAATCAATACCAATCTTTGAGTCTATGAATGGATATATCGATATATTGGTGTTATCAATACGATTTCATTCGATGCTATCTAAAAAAACAAATTGTGGCTACATACTTGTCTAATTCATCGTAGCCATGAGGTGTGCTCCCACTGACGAGGCTCTTTTGGCTCCCAAGTAGCATCCCTATTATTAGAGAAACCCTCCCAACCTATGCACCATTGAGTTGAGCTTCGTTCCACACATTCGTTCCACTTTCTCTCACAAATACTATTATATGTTTTATCACTGCCGCCTTCGGCATAGGGCACCGAGTAAGGTGGGTTTGGTTTACAGCATCCTTTCCTCGTGCGATTAGTGTCACCTTTATTCGTTTGTTTGTTGAACCGGAGAGACCCTTAGAGCCACAGCCACGTTTACTGATGATGTATGTACCGACGGCAGATTGTGATTGTGTAATTCTGGGTTGACCTTGATTTGAGTCATTGCGGAGTGTAGCATGCATGGCCGTGGGAACATGCAATCCACCAATCGACATCGTCCAAATTACTATTAATAACCGAATATGTCTACTGGAGTTGTAGCATATCATATCGATGTTGACCATCAATACCAATACTCGGATATCGATGACATAACTTCAAATTTCTTACTATTCTTGCCCAACTATGCTCGCCTTACACTTACGTGTGTGCACTTCAGCACACAGGCATTTTCAAATTTGTGTGAACTAAAATTGATCGGGATTTTATTGAATTAAAGCAAAATGGTGCAATCTATTACAATAATTATACTAGGCTAGTCGATCTAAAGGTCTGCACTGGCTAGGCCAACATGCAATGAGGGAAAAGGCCCAATCGATATATTAAATGGTGAATGGTGTCACTCTAATGGCATCTGTCACGAGATGTCTGGAATCACGAGAAATGCCGATTCATTCACGACATCGCAATCCTGACTAGTGACGCGATAACGATTTGTTCACACATCCTCTTTGTGGCTAAATAGCCTTGATGCTTTTCATTGTCCAGTTGCCATGCATGCCATCATTCACGTTGCGATTGGTGTTTTAGTTAGGTGCATGTAAGTAAGATAGTAAGTGATAAGTAATTTTCTCAGGCCCATCCTTATAATAATTTGCATTATAAGTAGTATGATGATAAGATCAATAATGGCATCACGGCTCAATATATAAAATGTATGGGCATAGAATATACAATATTGAATACAAATTTGTTATCGTATACCTATCTATGTAATATCCTGCATGATATCTTGCAACTAGCCATTCATTAATCATTCCATGGTTCATATGTTGATTGGCATTACGACACGCAATCCAAGGCAAGCACCGTTAGGAGTCATCATTAGTATACTTAGGCAGTATATAGTTGGGCGTGATTAATAGCACTACATACTCTTATTGGGGACACCAGCGAGTCTTCGGAGAATTGTTTTCATCATTTGCGGCGACCCACGCGATTTCCCAAAGGTTATCGTTGGTGCCTAATGTCCATGTCATGATTGCTGATGGCTGATCTTCCTGTCATCATTGTCGATGTCAGTGACTATCTCAGATTTAAATGAAGTGACTACCAGTGTACCCCTACCTAATACGAATTAGAGGCTAAATGGATGGGGCCCGTCCAGCACCCCCACCCATCCCCGCCACCCCAAACCTAACATCCCCACCCTCTACGTCCTGCGGCCTGTGTTTGTTTGTGTTTCTAGAATAGTTAGCATACATAAGTACTGGCACACATACATGACGGCAATGTGTGTGTGTGTGTGTTTGCGACTCCTTTGGCACCCCGTAGCCTTAGAAGACTGCACTATGTACCCACGCCGGGGATCAAAGGATATAGCACACACTTCAGGACACTTATCGGGACTCTCCAAGCTCGCTAGTGAAGGATGGGACCCCCTAAGCCTCGCTGAGCCACCCGAGCCCCTTTGCATCTGCACCACCAGCGCACTGCTGGCTTGTGCCTGAATCCCTGCCCCCCAAGTTGCGCGAGCTATATCTCCACCACCAAGCCCACGCGCAAGACCACCCCTCTACTCCCTGAGCCTCATTGGGCCACCTGCGCCCCTCTGTGATGACTGTCCTGCCGATGCACTGTTGTTGTATTTCTGAAGCCGGCTCACCTCCGCCAATCGAGCCACATCTCTACCACCAAGCCCACATCCCACATCACCCCACTGCCCCCCACAGCCTGCTGGTCTCAAGAGAGCTTGCCCACCCACGCCACAGCCAGAATGCCCAAGCACTGTCCCAAGGGGCTGAAAATGATAAACTGGGTTGCCCTCATCCAAACCTGCGCATGCAACCGCCACCAACTTGCGCCGATAGCCCTCTACCCCCAGCACCAACTCCAAATGACTGAAGCCCTTGCACTGATTGCCTTGCTTGCTTGCGAGGTGGCCGCGAACACACGCGATGTGTGTGTGTGTGTGTGTATGCTTATCCTTGCGACTCCTTTGGCACCCCGTAGCTTCAGAAGACTGCACTATGTACCCACGCCGGGGATCAAATCACGTGATGTGTGTGTGTGTGTGCGTGTGTATGCTCATCGATCCTTGCGACTCCTTTGGTACGCCGTAGCCACAGAAGGCTGCACTATGTACTCACGCCGGGGATCAAAGGATTCCGCACTCACTTCGGGACACTATTCCCGAATCTCCGGAGCTCACTATTGAAGAATGGGTGTGTGTGTGTGTGTGTGGGTGTGTTAGTTGTACACCACTGAGGCAAAATACTGTAGTTATATAGCACATAATGTATGATGATGTATAGCTTCACTGCCCAATCTGGGTCCCATTGTTAATTCGGGCATGCATGCATGTTCTGTTTGATGCTTGAAGAGTTTAGCGGATTCGTGAGAAAGCTATTTGTTAGTTTCAAGATATTTTTAAAATACTTTTGAAATCCTCCTTGTTCCGTTGCTTTATAGACAGCCCTTACCCTACCTAATCTCCTGATAATTTGGATGCTGGTAAAGACCAAGATCTTAAATCAATTGGTAATTCCAATTAAGTGAGCACACAATTTTTACAATACATTTTTTGGAAAATAACGGTGTTTGATAATTTCGGGAGACTCCTTGTGCCACCTTGGGATTTTACCTCCGAGCTGAAAAGAAGGCTCTTGAACAAGTTGATGTCTTCCTCAGGAATGTGATCACCCTTGACTGCTCCCAAATCGACAACCTGCATACAAATAGATACAAACAACATCCAACCTTTGGGGTCTGCATGGAATTGTGGGATGCAATAGAAATCATGAGTGTGACTATCCGTATACACTGTCAAATGTCTCTTGCAATATGATGATTCTTGGGCAGAAGATAGATGTCGAGGTTATTCTTTCATTGTTTGAAAAGACAACTACAAACTGCACTTAGTATGCATGTCTGTAGCAACGTTTGCCTAGAGGCTTGGTTAAGAGTCGATTTTTGAGACGGAGAATTCCGGTTGTGCGATTCACAGTGTTGAGGATGAATCACACCGCGAATCACACTTCTGAATACTGTGATTGGCCAAAATGCCACTGCCAAAATGATATACCGATCTCCGTCCCCTCTCAAAAATTGACTCTTAAAACCTCCCCTTAGACGCGCCTTGACTGTGGGGCCTTTGCAAGCACGGAGGATCCAGAAACGTGAGGTTCCGGCCTTAAACAAGTTAGAGATCGGGTTTGGCTTCGTAGCATGCGAATCGTCACAGGTATCAACAAATAACGATCTGAAAACTGCATTTTTTTTTCAGTGCAATTAGTTCGTCGCACAAAACCCGAGCACTGGAATCGAAGAATAGGATCGATGTCATCGATCGCAAAACGACTCTGACAAACCTCACGCTTTCATCATCGATCGTTTTGCAATCACGATAACAAATCGACATCTATGGAAAATTAATCTTATGTAGCAACTACAATTGAGCTGAAAAAAAATACATTCTTTTCAGAACATGAATACCTGTAGCGCTTCATACTTTATGAACCCAAACGCTAATAAGTGCTTTTTTGCAGTTTTTCAGCCTTTTCCTCTGAAAGTAACTCTTTAGAACCTTTGGCCGCTTCTGGACCCTCAGTATCTGCAAAGGCCCTGTGACATGAGAAGCATAAATGTATGGCTTGATCCTGAGCCGTGCCACTTTTCGAATTTGATTGTTACGAGCAAGTTACATGCATGCAGTATTTGACCCAGTGCTGTCAGCTACTAGTCTAGACATACCCCTTGTGCACACACTGAACGGCATGAGATCGGCCAACAAAAGCCAGCGCACCATCATCCCAGTGGATGTGAGAAGCAAATCAAGAGCAGGGCGGGGCCGTGACAAGATACCACAAACGCATACATATTCCCAACCCAAATGCAAAGCAGCATGGAAAGATGATACGATGTGACCGATCGTCGCCAAACAACTGTTGGTCTCTGGGTTACGGAGTAAGCGGACCCTGCTGGCATGCCCCCCAGTGGCTCCCGGTCGATGGATGGGACCTGTTGGTCCATGGTTATGTCATGAATGCAGTCACACCACACAGCATGGACACCCCATGTCAAAAAAAGGAAACATGCGGGCACCTAAGTGCTCCCCACAAAATTCAAGGGAAAACACAGAAGGTGTACTTCACCACCTTCTGCCTCTCCTCGCAGCACGACAGACGAATCTACCGAGCTCTCCAAGAGGCAGTGCCCGCCAGAATGGCACCACAGGGATAACCGCCTCCCAAAACCCACTTCCACCCGGCGGCCGTCCCCGTTCACAGCGATCCGCCAGTACTCATATCAAGGTCAAAGAACAAAAGTCCCCCGGCATGTGTAATAACCATGAGCATTGTACACGGAGAGGGAGCTAGCGTCAGACGAATCCAAGACATTCCCAAAAAGCGAGCCGTAGACGAATCCCCGACGCCCTCAAAGAGGCAGTACCCGCCAGAAGGGTACCACAGGGACAGCCACATCCCATCATCCAAATCATTCCAGTGGCCGTCCCCGTTAACAACGAGATGCCAGTACCCCATAAAGTGGGTGTCGATCACCAGTCCCCCGGCAGGTGAAAAAGCCCCAAGGCACTGGACATAAATAGAGCCAGCCGCAGACGAATCCCCGACGCCCTCAAAGAGGCAGTACCCGCCAGAAGGGTACCACAGGGACAGCCACAATCCCATCATCCAAATCATTCCAGTGGCCGTCCCCGTTAACAACGAGATGTCAGCACCCCATAACGTGGCTGTCAACCACCAGTCCCCCGGCAGGTGAAAAAGCCTCAAGGCACTGGACATAAATAGAGCCAGCCGCAGACGAATCCCCGACGCCCTCAAAGAGGCAGTACCCGTCAGAAGGGTACCACAGGGACAGCCACATCCCATCATCCAAATCATTCCAGTGGCCGTCTCCGTTAACAACGAGATGCCAGTACCCCATAAAGTGGGTGTCGATCACCAGTCCCCCGGCAGGTGAAAAAGCCCCAAGGCACTGGACATAAATAGAGCCAGCCGCAGACGAATCCCCAACGCCCTCAAAGAGGCAGTACCCGTCAGAAGGGTACCACAGGGACAGCCACAATCCCATCATCCAAATCATTCCAGTGGCCGTCCCCGTTAACAACGAGATGTCAGCACCCCATAACGTGGCTGTCAACCACCAGTCCCCCGGCAGGTGAAAAAGCCTCAAGGCACGCACCGGACATAAATAGAGCCAGCCGCAGACGAATCCCCGACGCCCTCAAAGAGGCAGTACCCGTCAGAAGGGTACCACAGGGACAGCCACAATCCCATCATCCAAATCATTCCAGTGGCCGTCCCCGTTCACAACGAGATGTCAGCACCCCATAACGTGGCTGTCAACCACCAGTCCCCCGGCAGGTGAAAAAGCCCCAAGGCACTGGACATAAATAGAGCCAGCCGCAGACGAATCCCCGACGCCCTCAAAGAGGCAGTACCCGTCAGAAGGGTACCACAGGGACAGCCACATCCCATCATCCAAATCATTCCAGTGGCCGTCCCCGTTAACAACGAGATGTCAGTACCCCATAAAGTGGGCGTCGATCACCAGTCCCCTGGCAGGTGAAAAAGCCCCAAGGCACAGGACATAATTAGAGCCAGCCGCAGACGAATCCCCGACGCCCTCAAAGAGGCAGTACCCGCCAGAAGGGTACCACAGGGACAGCCACAATCCCATCATCCAAATCATTCCAGTGGCCGTCCCCGTTAACAACGAGATGCCAGCACCCCATAACGTGGCTGTCAACCACCAGTCCCCCGGCAGGTGAAAATAAGGCTGCGAAATTACCGGTAATTTGAAAATGGGGTGTGGTAATACCGGGTAATTTACCGGTAATACTTTCAGTGGTATTACCAACATTTTACCGCCTGCACAAAATGACCCAACTTTCGCATCAGGGCTCCGAATTCATTTTTTAAAGTTCGTGTGGGTTTGTATCGGCCATTAGAATTGTGTCGGCACATAATATTGCTATTGCGATGATGAAGGTGCACACACCATACTATTGCTTTTTTCCAGAAGTACAGACAGTATCCCAAATCCGAGTTCTTCATGGTGCGGTTTATGGATCGGGTCCCTGCGAGGTAGCATGATCGGAAACCAATTTTGACTATGCCCATTCCGATATTGACACTATATTTCATAGGACAGCGGTATGTAGGGCGCCTCAACATGTGTAAAGGCTCCACCAGGGACCTCTGTTGCCGGCGTGAGCATATTCTGGCACGCTATATGCTCATATATGCAACACAATCACATATGCAGATGTTATTATTTATGTAGCTACTATCACACACACACACATACATATATATATATACATACATGCAGCTGTTAAAATAGCCGCGGTTTCTTCGAAAAATCAGATTGCACTTAAAACTGACCGCATGCCTACGTTCGATAGCTTGAAATTGGGATAATTGACACAATGTGAACTGGTAATTTACCAGGTAATCCCTGGTAATTGGTAAATTACCAATGCGGTAATTGGTAATTTACCGGTAAAATCTTAAGTATGGAGGGTAATTCAGAAACGGGGGTCGGTAATACCAGGTAATTTACCGGTAATTACCGCACCGGTAATTTACCAAAAAAATTACCCCGCAGCCTTAGGTGAAAAAGCTTCAAGGCACTCGACATAAATAGAGCCAGCCGCAGACGAATCCCCAACGCCCTCAAAGAGGCAGTATCCGTCAGAAGGGTACCACAGGGACAGCCACAATCCCATCATCCAAATCATTCCAGTGGCCGTCCCCGTTAACAACGAGATGTCAGCACCCCATAACGTGGCTGTCAACCACCAGTCCCCCGGCAGGTGAAAAAGCCTCAAGGCACGCACCGGACATAAATAGAGCCAGCCGCAGACGAATCCCCGACGCCCTCAAAGAGGCAGTACCCGTCAGAAGGGTACCACAGGGACAGCCACAATCCCATCATCCAAATCATTCCAGTGGCCGTCCCCGTTAACAACGAGATGTCAGCACCCCATAAAGTGGCTGTCAACCACCAGTCCCCCGGCAGGTGAAAAAGCCTCAAGGCACTGGACATAAATAGAGCCAGCCGCAGACGAATCCCCGACGCCCTCAAAGAGGCAGTACCCGTCAGAAGGGTACCACAGGGACAGCCACGTCCCATCATCCAAATCATTCCAGTGGCCGTCCCCGTTAACAACAAGATGCCATCCAGTACCCCATAAAGTGGGTGTCGATCACCAGTCCCCCGGCAGGTGAAAAAGCCCCAAGGCACTGGACATAAATAGAGCCAGCCGCAGACGAATCCCCGACGCCCTCAAAGAGGCAGTACCCGTCACAAAGGGTACCACAGGGATAGCCACATCCCATCATCCAAAGCACTCTAGTGGCCGTCCCCGTTAACAACGGGATGCCAGTACCCCATAGCGTGGCTATCGATCACCTGTCCCCCGGCAGGTGAAAAAGCCCCAAGGCACTGGACCTAAATAGAGCCAGTCGCAGACGAATCCCCGACGCCCTCAAAGAGGCGGTACCCGTCACAAGGGTACCACAGGGATAGCCACATCCCATCATCCAAAGCACTCCAGTGGCCGTCCCCGTTAACAACGAGATGCCAGTACCCCACAACGTGGCTGTCGATCACCAGTCCCCCGGCAGGTGAAAAAGCCCCAAGGCACTGGACATAAATAGAGCCAGCCGCAGACGAATCCCCGACGCCCTCAAAGAGGCGGTACCCGTCACAAGGGTACCACAGGGACAGCCACATTCCATCATCCAAAGCACTCCAGTGGCCGTTCCCGTTAACAACGAGATGCCACAACCCTATGGCGAGACGAATTCCCGGCCAGCTATGACGGCCCGAATTCCCACCCATTCGGACCTGGCACAATGACACCGTCACGCAAGTCCCCCAGCTTACGCCTGACGCGCGAGATCCAGCAACCCGGACCTCGTCTATCATACAGACCAGGCCTCTCCACCATAAAGCGCCGCAAAAAGCCCCACAAACGCCTGCTGTGGTAACCCTTTTGTGTCATCCTGTGAAAAACAAGAGCTATGTTGTAACAAAGTCTTGCCAAAGGACACATCTCTCAGCGAACCGATGCAGTTGGCTCGTGACAATCCCATACTTAGCATTGTCGGCCAAGTACGAGTCATGTGCAGGGTACCTAATGACCTGGATGTCAGCATATTGTGCATCCAGTCGTTTGTCATATATGGCAGTCATAAGGCCTCTGTGCCTATTTTGCTTGATGAGTATGTCCATGTAAGGGACACGCACACCCGCATGTGCCAAAGAAAGACTCAAAATGTGTTTGGGATAAATCCCTGCAGTGCCGGATTCGTTCCGATATAGATAGTCTTCCATATCTGGAATATTGAACGCCAGCAAGTCATCAATGTATCTACAAACGAAATAAAACCTGTGCGCGTCATGAAGATCCCCCGCCTCCACAAGTCTGCGCATGAACGCAAGCTCATACGTAAAACAGGAGCCACATACACATTCCGTGCGGCCAGCGGGAGGGCTTGGGACACACAGGCAACTGTGGGGATGGGACCCCAAGTAGGAACAGTGCAGCGTGACAGTTACAGCGCAAGTGTGGAGCGCATTGCTCAAGTTCGCGGCCACCTCGCAAGGCAATCACCGCAAGGGCTCCAGTCACGGGGAGTTGGTGCTGGGGGTAGAGGGCTACAGGCGCAAGTCGGTGGCGGATGCGCAAGTTTGGATGAGGGCAACCCAGTTTATCATTCTCAGCCCTTGGGACAGCGCTTGGGCATTCTGGCCGTGGCGTGGGTGGGCAAGCTCTCTTGAGACCAGGCTGTAGGGGGCAGCGGGGTGATGTGGGATGTGGGCTTGGTGGTGGAGGGGTGGCTCGATTGGCGGAGGTGAGGAGGCTCCAGAGACACAGCAGCAGTGCGCCGGCAGGACAGCCGCAGAGGGGCTCAGGTGGCCCAGTGAGGCTCAGGGAGCAGAGGGGCGGTCTTGCGCGTGGGCTCGGTGGTGGAGATATGGCTCGCGCAGCTCAGGGGGCAGGGATGAACCGGCTTCAGGCACAAGGCGGCAGTGCGCTGGCGGTGCAGATGCAGAGGGGCTCCGGTGGCTCAGCGAGGCTTAGGGAGTCCCATTCT
>LGRX02007317.1:0-26242 GCA_001247695.2 Cymbomonas tetramitiformis | reverse complement strand
CAACGGCTCGCTGGCCATACCGCAGGCAACGGCTCGCTGGCCATACCTGCATACGCATGGCCGCTGCGCTTGGGCGGAGGGAATGCTTCTTGCAGGTGGCGGGAATGCGCCCTGGTGCGTGAACGCCTTGCACCTGTGTGATGACCGGCGCTGCGGGGTTCCGAGGAGGGAACCAGGTGGGCATCCGGCAGGTGATGGCGGAGGTGAAGCCAGAGGACAAATCGAATAAGGCAAATCCCAAAGCCGGAGGGGCGAGTCCATATCCTGCGGAGCTCCGTGTGTGGAGGCACTGGAGTGGTGCAGATTGGCAGGGGTGTGCCAGGAGCATACCCGGGTGCTTCCAGCCTGTCTTTGCATTGGTCAGCCTGGGCATCTTGTGGAAATCCGAGCTCGAGCAGCAGCAGTGATGACCGGCATCTTCAAAGCGCATTCACTTGTTTGCACTCAGCTGTGCGGATGACGGGGTCTTGTCGCAGGTGCTCGGCCTGCAGCGGGAAGGGAAGGTTGTGGCCATGGTGGGCGATGGCATCAACGACTCTCCTGCCATCGCGCAGGTAGGTCTCAGCCGAAGGCAAGATGCAGTTGGCGTGACCGGCGGTCCGTTCCACGAGTTTGTGTTCCTGATGGTGGATTGCCGGGCTCGAAATACGCGCAAGCCTTAGTGACGCTTCCGTGGCAATCATCTTGATGGGTTGACGGTACCTTGGGGGGGGTGGCTGATGGGGGTGGCCTCATACTTGTATCGGTCTGTGTGCTTATCCTTGGACCGACTCCTTTGGTACCCCGTACCACAGATGACCGGCTGCACTATGTACCCACGCCGGGGATCAAAGGATTCAGCACACACTTCGGGACAGTCATCCGGATTCTCCGGAGCTCACTAGTGGAGAATGGGACCCCCTAAGCCTTACTGAGCCACCTGAGCCCCTCTGCATCCGCACCGCTGGCGCACTGCTGCCGTGTGCCTGAAGCCGATTCACCCCTGCCCTCCGAGCTGCGCGAGCCACCTCTCCACCACCAAGCCTACGCGCAGGACCACCCCTCTGCTCCCTCAGCCTCACCGGGCGACCTGAACCCCTGCCGGCGCACTGCTGCTGTGCCTCTGAATCTGGCTCACCTCTGTCCCTCAAGCCGCTCGAGCCATCTCTCCATCATCAAGCCCACACTCAGGACCACCCCTCTGCCCTCTAACTGCCCTAGAGCCTGGTCTCAAGAGAGCTTGCCCACCCACGACACGGCCGGTGCTCCCAAGGGCTGTCCCAAGGGGCTGAGAATGATGAACTGGATTGCCCTCATCCGAACCTGCGCCCCCGCCACCGACTTACGCCTGCAGCCCTCTACCCCCAGAACCAACTCCATGGGACTGGAGCCACAGAATGCCTTGCAAGGAAGCTGCAAGCATCCACTGGGATGATGGTGGGCTGGCTTTTGTCGGCGGACCTCTTACCGTGCTCTTACTGTGCGCGGCTAAGGGAAGTTGCAGTGGGGTGCGATGCGGGCGTGGACGTGAGAAAATGTGTTGCGGCGGCCTGGTATGACCAGGCTGACCTCGGGGTGGCGATTGGGGCTGGCACAGACATCGCTGTGGAGGTGCGTCCTTCGACATTTGTCACGCAGATTGATCTCAGTTTTTGAGAGCAGTGCCATGCCGAGATGCGCTCGCATGAGGTGCATCTGCGGAGTGAAGTCCAGCGCTGACGCAAGGCGTTGGGAGCACATTGATGATGATTTTAGTGAATCTTTGAGTGGAGTGGCGATGTCAAGGTGTGAAATGATGGTTTCCGTGATGTGAGCTGTAACCTGTGGAAGATGAGCAGAGTGATAACCTCAGTGAGATAATGGCTAGTCTCCGGTGAGCAGAGTGATGACATCGGAAAGATGGGTGGCGACCTCAGTGAATGCTGCGGCGACCTCGGCGAGTGGAGCTGTGTCCTCGGCGAGTGGAGCAGTAGCAACAATACAGCAGTTGGGGAGCGGCTTGGCAACTCAGGTGAAGGGAGCGGTGGTCTTGGCGAGTGGCCTCGGTGAATAGAGGGTAACCTGGATGATTGGGTGGCCCCTCGTTGAGTGGAATGGGTGGAATCTGATTATGACCCAGGCAGCAGACATGGTGCTGGTGAGAAGCCAGCTGATGGATGTACACCTGGCGCTAGATATCTGCCGTGCCACTTTTAATCGCATCCGTCTTAACTTCCTTTTCAGCCTGGGCTACAACACTCTGGGCATCCCGATTGCTGCCGGTGCTTTGTTCCCGTTTGCTCGGCAGCGCTTGCCGCCTGAGGTGCGCCACCGTCGTCGCATGCTTGCACTCTTCTTCCGAAACAAGACCTTCTCTCTTAGATACACCAGCAGTACTCTGTCATGGTGTGTATGCTTATCCTTGCGACTCCTTTGGCAACCCGTAGCCACAGAAGACTGCACTATGTACCCACGCCGGGGATCAAAGGATTCAGCACACACTTCGGGACACTCATCCGGATTCTCCGGAGCTCACTAGTGAAGAATGGGACCCCCTAAGCCTCGCTGAGCCACCCGAGCCCCTCTGCATCTGCACCACCAGCGCACTGCCGCCTTGTGCCTGAAGCCGGTTCATCCGTGCCCCCCGAGCTGCGCGAGCCATATCTCCACCACCAAGCCCACGCGCAAGACCACCCCTCTGCTCCCTGAGCCTCACTGGGCCACCTGAGCCCCTCTGCGACTGCCCTGCCGGCGCACTGCTGCTGTGTCTCTGGAGCCGGCTCACCTCCGCCGATCGAGCCACCCCTCCACCACCAAGCCCACATCCCACATCACCCCGCTGCCCCCTATAGCCTGGTCTCAAGAGAGCTTGCCCACCCACGCCACGGCCAGAATGCCCAAGCGCTGTCCCAAGGGGCTGAGAATGATAAACTGGGTTGCCCTCATTCAAACTTGCGCATCCGCCACCGACTTGCGCCTGTAGCCCTCTACCCCCAGCACCAACTCCCCTATATCATGGTGTGTGTGTGTATGCTTATCATTGAATTTTCATGACGCGCACAGGTTTCTTTTCGTTTGTAGATACATTGATGACTTGCTGGCGTTCAATATTCCAGATATGGAAGACTATCTATATCTGAACGAATCCGGCACTGCAGGGATCTATCCCAAACACATTTTGAGTCTATCTTTGGCACATGCGGGTGTGCGTGTCCCTTACATGGACATACTCATCAAGCAAAATAGGCGCAGAGGCCTTATGACTGCCATATATGACAAACGACTGGATGCACAATATGCTGACATCCAGGTCATTAGGTACCCTGCACATGACTCGTACTTGGCCGACAAAGCTAAGTATGGGATTGTCACGAGCCAACTGCATCGGTTCGCTGAGAGATGTGTCCTTTGGCAAGACTTTGTTTACAACATAGCTCTTGTTTTCCACAGGATGACACAAAAGGGTTACCACAGCAGGCGTTTGTGGGGCTTTTTGCGGCGCTTTATGGTGGAGAGGCCCGGTCTGTATGATAAACGAGGTCCGGGTTGCTGGATCTCGCGCGTCAGGCGTAAGCTGGGGGACTTACGTGACGGTGTCATTGTGCCAGGTCCGAATGGGTGGGAGTTCGGGCCATCATAGCTGACCGGGAATACGTCTCGCCATAGGGTTGTGGCATCTCGCTGTTAACGGGGACGGCCACTTGGGTGCTTTGGATGATGGGATGTGGCTGTCCCTGTGGTACCCTTCTGACGGGTACTGCCTCTTTGAGGGCGTCGGGGATTCGTCTGCGGCTGGCTCTTTTTATGTCCAGTGCCTTGGGGCTTTTTCACCTGCCGGGGGACTGGTGGTTGACAGCCACGTTATGGGGTGCTGACATCTCGTTGTGAACGGGGACGGCCACTGGAATGATTTGGATGATGGGATGTGGCTGTCCCTGTGGTACCCTTCTGACGGGTACTGCCTCTTTGAGGGCGTCGGGGATTCGTCTGCGGCTGGCTCTTTTTATGTCCAGTGCCTTGAGGCTTTTTCACCTGCCGGGGGACTGGTGGTTGGCAGCCACGTTATGGGGTGCTGACATCTCGTTGTAAACGGGGACGGCCACTGGAATGATTTGGATGATGGGATGTGGCTGTCCCTGTGGTACCCTTCTGACGGGTACTGCCTCTTTGAGGGCGTCGGGGATTCGTCTGCGGCTGGCTCTATTTATGTCCAGTGCCTTGGGGCTTTTTCACCTGCCGGGGGACTGGTTGTGGCGGCCACGTTATGGGGTACTGGCGGATCGCTGTGAACGGGGACGGCCACTGGAATGATTTGGATGATGGGATGTGGCTGTCCCTGTGGTACCCTTCTGGCGGGTACTGCCTCTTTGAGGGCGTCGGGGATTCGTCTGCGGCTGGCTCTATTTTTGTCCAGTGCCTTGGGGCTTTTTCACCTGCCGGGGGACTGGTGATCGACAGCCACTTTATGGGGTACTGGCATCTCGTTGTGAACGGGGACGGCCACTGGAATGATTTGGATGATGGGATGTGGCTGTCCCTGTGGTACCCTTCTGATGGGTACTGCCTCTTTGAGTGCGGCTGGGATTGCCTACGGCTCACTATTTGGGAGTGTCTTGGATTCGTCTGACGCTAGCTCCCTCTCCGTGTACAGTGCTCATGGTTATTACACATGCCGGGGACTTGTGTTCTTTGACCTTGATATGAAGTACTGGCGGATCGCTGTGAACGGGGACGGCCGCTGGGTGGAAGTGGGTTTTGGGAGGCGGTTATCCCTGTGGTGCCATTCTGGCGGGCACTGCCTCTTGGAGAGCTCGGTAGATTCGTCTGTCGTGTTGCGAGGAGAGGCAGAAGGTGGTGATGTACAACTTCTGTGTTCTCCCTTGAATTTTGTGGGGAGCACTTAGGTGCCCGCATGTTTCCTTTTTTGACATGGGGTGTCCATGCTGTGTGGTGTGACTGCATTCATGACATAACCATGGACCAACAGGTCCCATCCATCGACCGGGAGCCACTGGGGGGCATGCCAGCAGGGTCCGCTTACTCCGTAACCCAGAGACCAACAATTGTTTGGCGACGATCGGTCACATCGTATCATCTTTCCATGCTGCTTTGCATTTGGGTTGGGAATATGTATGCGTTTGTGGTATCTTGTCACGGCCCCGCCCTGCTCCTGATTTGCTTCTCACATCCACTGGGATGATGGTGGGCTGGCTTTTGTTGGCCGATCTCATGCCGTTCAGTGTGTATGCTTATCCTTGCGACTCCTTTGGCGCCCCGTAGCCACAGAAGACTGCACTATGTACCCATGCCGGGGATCAAAGGATTCAGCACACACTTCGGGACACTCATCCGGATTCTCCGGAGCTCACTAGTGAAGAATGGGACCCCCTAAGCCTCGCTGAGCCACCCGAGCCCCTGTGCATCTGCACCGCCAGCGCACTGCCGCCTTGTCCCTGAAGCCGGTTCATCCGTGCCCCCCGATCTGCGCGAGCCCTTTCTCCACCACCAAGCCCACGCGCAAGACCACCCCTCTGCTCCCTGAGCCTCACTGGGCCACCTGGGCCAGGTGTGTGTGTGTGTGTGTGTGTGTGTGTGAAGTCACCCAGAGACCAACAATTGTTTGGCGACGATCGGTCACATCGTATCATCTTTCCATGCTGCTTTGCATTTGGGTTGGGAATATGTATGTGTTTGTGGTATCTTGTCACGGCCCCGCCCTGCTCTTGATTTGCTTTTCACATCCACTGGGATGATGGTGGGCTGGCTTTTGTTGGCCGATCTCATGCCATTCAGTGTGACTCCGTAACCCAGAGACCAACAGTTGTTTGACGACGATCGGTCACATCGTATCATTTTTCCATGCTGCTTTGCATTTGGGTTGGGAATATGTATGCGTTTGTGGTATCTTGTCACGGCCCCGCCCTGCTCTTGATTTGCTTTTCACATCCACTGGGATGATGATGGGCTGGCTTTTGTTGGCCGATCTCATGCCGTTCAGTGTGTGTGTGAAGTACTGGCGGATCGCTGTGAACGGGGACGGCCGCCGGGTGGAAGTGGGTTTTGGGAGGCGGTTATCCCTGTGGTGCCATTCTGACGGGCACTGCCTCTTGGAGAGCTCGATAGATTCGTCTGTCGTGCTGCGAGGAGAGGCAGAGGGTGGTGAAGTACACCTTCTGTGTTTTCCCTTGAATTTTGTGGGGAGCACTTAGGTGCCCGCATGTTTTCTTTTTTTTGACATGGGGTGTCCATGCTGTGTGGTGTGACTGCATTCATGACATAACCATGGACCAACAGGTCCCATCCATCGACCGGGAGCCACTGGGGGGGCATGCCAGCAGGGTCCGCTTACTCCGTAACCCAGAGACCAACAGTTGTTTGGCGACGATCGGTCACATCGTATCATCTTTCCATGCTGCTTTGCATTTGGGTTGGGAATATGTATGCGTTTGTGGTATCTTGTCACGGCCCCGCCCTGCTCTTGATTTGCTTTTCACATCCACGGGGATGATGGTGGGCTGGCTTTTGTTGGCCGATCTCATGCCGTTCAGTGTGTGTGTGTGTGTATGTGGCTGTCCCTGTGGTACCCTTCTGACGGGTACTGCCTCTTTGAGTGCGTCGGGGATTCGTCTACGGCTCGCTTTTTGGGAGTGTCTTGGATTCGTCTGACGCTAGCTCCCTCTCCGTGTACAGTGCTCATGGTTATTACACATGCCGGGGGACTTGTGTTCTTTGACCTTGATATGAAGTACTGGCGGATTGCTGTGAACGGGGACGGCCGCCGGGTGGAAGTGGGTTTTGGGAGGCGGTTATCCCTGTGGTGCCATTCTGGCGGGCACTGCCTCTTGGAGAGCTCGGTAGATTCGTCTGTCGTGCTGTGAGGAGAGGCAGAAGGTGGTGATGTACACCTTCTGTGTTTTCCCTTGAATTTTGTGGGGAGCACTTAGGTGCCCGCATGTTTTCTTTTTTTTGACATGGGGTGTCCATGCTGTGTGGTGTGACTGCATTCATGACATAATCATGTAGCAACAGGTCTCATTCATCGACCGGGAGCCACTGGGGGGCATGCCAGCAGGGTCCGCTTACTCCGTAACCCAGAGACCAACAGTTGTTTGGCGACGATCGGTCACATCGTATCATCTTTCCATGCTGCTTTGCATTTGGGTTGGGAATATGTATGCGTTTGTGGTATCTTGGCACGGCCCCGCCCTGCTCTTGATTTGCTTTTCACATCCACTGGGATGATGGTGGGCTGGCTTTTGTTGGCCGATCTCATGCCATTCAGTGTGTGTGTGTGTGTGTGTGTAGATTCGTCTGTCGTGCTGCGAGGAGAGGCAGAGGGTGGTGAAGTACACCTTCTGTGTTTTCCCTTGAATTTTGTGGGGAGCACTTAGGTGCCCGCATGTTTTCTTTTTTTTGACATGGGGTGTCCATGCTGTGTGGTGTGACTGCATTCATGACATAACCATGTACCAACAGGTCCCATTCATCGACCGGGAGCGACTGGGGGGCATGCCAGCAGGGTCCGCTTACTCCGTAACCCAGAGACCAACAGTTGTTTGGCGACGATCGGTCACATCGTATCATCTTTCCATGCTGCTTTGCATTTGGGTTGGGAATATGTATGCGTTTGTGGTATCTTGGCACGGCCCCGCCCTGCTCTTGATTTGCTTTTCACATCCACTGGGATGATGGTGGGCTGGCTTTTGTTGGCCGATCTCATGCCATTCAGTGTGTGTAGATTCGTCTGTCGTGCTGCGAGGAGGGGCAGAGGGTGGTGAAATACACCTTCTGTGTTTTCCCTTGAATTTTGTGGGGAGCACTTAGGTGCCCGCATGTTTCCTTTTTTTGACATGGGGTGTCCATGCTGTGTGGTGTGACTGCATTCATGACATAACCATGGACCAACAGGTCCCATCCATCGACCGGGAGCCACTGGGGGGCATGCCAGCAGGGTCCGCTTACTCCGTAACCCAGAGACCAACAGTTGTTTGGCGACGATCGGTCACATCGTATCATCTTTCCATGCTGCTTTGCATTTGGGTTGGGAATATGTATGCGTTTGTGGTATCTTGTCACGGCCCCGCCCTGCTCTTGATTTGCTTCTCACCTCCACTGGGATGATGGTGGGCTGGCTTTTGTTGGCCGATCTCATGCCGTTCAGTGTGTGTGTGTGACCCCCAGGATCTTGCCACGGCCCCGTCCTGCTCTTGATTTGCTTCTCACATCCACTGGGATGAAGGTGGGCTGGCTTTTGTTGGCCGATCTCATGTCGTTCAGTGTGTGACCCCCAGGATTAATTGATCTATACCGTTGGATCAAATGATCAGATTTCAAGGAATGCGTACCTTCCAGGTGGCAGCATTTGCGATGGCCCTGTCATCCGTCTCTGTGGTGCTGTCGTCGCTGCATTTGAAGCGTTATCGTCCTCCATCACCTTTGGACACAGCCCGGCCTCAGGCGCCCCGCTCGTTCGCCCTTCACTTGGACCTGTGTCTCTTCTGGATCCACTTGGAGGTGACTTTTAATCCCCTCGGCCTTATGTTGCTAGTTGACCTCTCCAAGTGATTCTCGTGTGTAGTTACTGAACTTGGCTCCATCTATCCTGCTCTTTCTTCTCATGCACCAATGGCCTAGCATTGTTGGCATTCTTCAAGCAAACGTGTCAGGAATATCAGAGAATAAGAGAGATTGGATGTGCGCAGATTGGTCTGCCAAGCTCAGCTGCAAGAACATATCAACCACCATTGCAGCACTCGGTCCTCTCAGTACCAACTCCACAGCAGATTCACAGTATAGATATGCCAATTGGGATACGGAATGAAGCGCAATCAGCATGTTGAAGTGCGCATCCTTGCTTCATTAAGACGTTGCAAGCGGCAACAACCAAACATCGATAGATTTCAATATTGTTCCCGTGCAAGCGTGGAAACGTGCATCATTGACCATATTGCATCAAATGGCCACTTAGCATGCCATGCATTGTTGATATACACTATCAATACGCAGCGCTAGGCATCAAGAAGAAGCATATACTCGCAAATGTGATTTACGTATAAATTTCCGCATGGCTTAATCGTACCTCGTTTGGATAAATCTTGGTGTAAAGCATTACGCCATAATCCGTTTGTATAATCATCAGGTATAATCCGTCTATGGATGTATAATATTAGACGGTTAGGTCGTAGGCATGGCGGTGGCTAAAAGCGACGGAGCCCCGACGTAGACTTCACACGTGCCACGCTTGAGACTTACACGTGTCTTGTGTGTAGTGTCGCAATCATTACCATGTCATACTTCTCGGTAGGGATGCAGCCATGCCGGTATATACACGTCCTGAAGTAATTTTCTAGATCGAGCTCATCTAAGACGGCACTTCAGGCACAAACGGTAATATCCATTTCAGATGAATGGCGTAAAATAGCATGCTATAGAAATGAAATACAGCTGGATAAGAGTTGTATCCTAATTAGCGAAAATGCAATATTATGATGTAGCATGTATGATTGAGAACACTTCCTTCGGAACTAGATGAAACCATATAGAAATACGTTTGCGCCCATGAGCATCGACCGACGCTTATCACTCATATGTTCCGCATATCACACATATATCCCTGTTGAGCACCGATCCATATATACAAATTGGTATGAATGTAAATCGTGTGTAGTGTCCTAAGCGATGATTTTCCATGTATAATACAATTCAGCAATTCAGGACGTTTTGTGCACACTGTTTCAATCCACAATGCAGTTGTTTTCAACCATATGTCATATCATTTTCACTATATTTCATATAATTTCCACTCCATCATTTCCAACCGTCACAACCAATAAATCTCATTACGGACTGTGCACTATTAATGCACCTAAAACATGAATTCTACGGGTGTTAATGGGTTGTCTCCGTCAATAAACCCACATATATTCCCTTAGTGTCTCTAGGCTATGCAATTCCATCCGAACGCTTTGGGTCTTCCGCGATAACAATATCCTCCGGCAAACCCAAATGCATGTCAAGTGAACCACGACAAACCTCTTGAGAGACGAAACCGATAACTGGCGGCCATCGCACGCGTGCTCTTTCCTCACCTCGGACATTTCCCATTCCCTTATAATATCAAATACGCGCACTCGTCAGTCTCCCTCACCCACCACTATCTTACGCAATAAGAGGTTCGCGTGCGAGCGTGTGTAGAATCGCAGTCGGGAACTCGTCAGTGCTTGAAGGCGAATCAATTACGAATCTTTATAAAAGAGAAATCTTTTTGAAAAATCACAAGTTGACTTAAAAGGAAATAAAGTCGACAGAACTTCACACAACAAGGTAGAATGAACACGAAAAGGTAACTCGCTGTGACGACGCCGTCACTGTTTTGGCATTAAACAGAGAGCGCGCTAAACTTTTCAATGACACTCGCGCAATTATGCGCATGCACGATTCTGCGTGAGAAATAATGCACATTATAATCGTGCCGCGAGTTCTTCAAGCACTTCATACACTGAAAGAATTCCCAAGTGCACTGGCGGAGTAAACCTTGTGTGCGATGTGTTTGCTTGGGAGATGTGTCCTGCGCATGCTGAAACGTGATAATGTGTCATTTTCTTTGGTCAAGTGAGGGAATTTCCGCTGATGTTTATATTGGATATATTAAGCAGCATCCTTCTACATATCTAACGAGGATACGAGGGTCGATACGAGGAATTTGACCGAAATTTCAAGCATTCTTGCAAAATTTACCCCGCGATGAACATGCCCATCACATTTGGAATGTACCTATCACAATATTTTCATGAACTATGACCCATAACAAATGTTCCTTATGCTTGGCGCCATTCGATATATCGAATATATCACTCTCCACAAGCGACCTAAGAAAAAAAAACATTTGCAATTTCAATGTTTTTCCGCACTTAAGGGTACAAATGGCGATATTTTGTCTATGCCGGGATATAATTGCATATTTCTCGCGAAGTATTGACTCCAGGTGGTCACAATAGATCAAACTTCATGAAATTTACTCATGCCCACATTGGCATCGTGGATTAAGCGTAGAAATCGAGCCACATTCGTGTGCATTTGAAATCGCGGCACCGAACTTGCCATTGGGGGTATATTGAGGTGGATACCGCGGATATATCCGATCATAAGTACATGTCGTTCGGCTTTGGCCAGTTAAACATGAATGTCTAGTTGTGAAATCACATATGATCGACCATGTTTGAGGCCATTCGATGTGTATTATGGTGTTAACGAAGTACGCTATGGTTAACCCACCGTAAGGCGTTCTTACGGTGGGTGACCCCATCTTAAGCCCAATAGACACTGAGGTCGGACCTCGATAGCACCAAGAGAGCACCCAGCATTTTTTTCTGACGTGGCGCACAAACTCAGCTCATTGCCGTTCGATGATAAAAGTTTCGACGGTGCAGTAATTAATTCGCGAAAAATCCTTTCGATAGTTCTATCACCTTCCATGACATGACGCGGCACGAGTCAATGACCGATCATCCCGTATGGCAGTCGAGTATGTCATAGGCACTCAACTGTACTGTGGCGTCTATCGCAAAAACATGTCGTTCTGTACGGTAGGGGTGCCCAACTAAAGTTGAGCTGTCCAATGTTTTCAGATCGGGAACATCGGAAGGTCCGAAGAGATTCCTGGGGAGCAACAAAGGAATGTATCGTATTTTGATCTCTGGAATCGTATATGGACTGTCGGATTCGGGAAATTGCCACTATTAAAAATGAACGGACCAGTTTAAGTTGGGCAGCTCTACTGTACGGTTTGTGTCGCTTTGTACAGGGCTTAACAGTGGTGGTCGATGTTTTTTTCCAGCTAGGGAGCTACGCACTCGAAAGGTTCTGAATTTCGGACAGAATAAATCGACGCATCAATAAATATGCCGAAATGACCGTGCACTCACGATGAAAGTACATTTGACCGAGGTATATGCACCGTGTGTCGCTCTTATGATTCTCGGATGGTTAGCTTGCATCCCAGATCGCAACACGTACATGAGAAGTGCAAGTAGCTTTCATGTCCGTACAGTATGCAAGATACGTACTTGTCCGAAGTTCCCATCGAGACAGATTGAACAGAGCTTATCTTTAATGACGTTTTCGAAGACAGAGGGCGACAGAGCAGAGCAGGTGTGGATGCGGAACATATTCGTCAACTGCTCACCAAGTTCAATGTCGCGAACTTCAAAGGCTCGAAGAAGATTAAACGTAGGGTGATACTTGACTTATTTGCAGCGGGTTCCAGAATTATGGGAAACGTGAAAGAAGTCTTATAGAAAGATTTTCAAGAGAAGTGCACTCTGATGTCGGTGGACCACCGAGCTATAGCAAAGTCAATAAAGGGGTGGCAAGCCAAGGACATACTCGGCCCGAAAGACGGGGGGGTCTTTTAAATGCAAACTCCATCTGCGCACCACCCTCGAGTGGAATGAGCGATGCTGCGTTCATTTTCTACGCAGCTGAGTGCAGTGACTTCTGCGCATTTCTTTTGCCAGAGCACTGGCTCGCTGACCGCAGCTATCCATTGCGGAGGGTTTGGTGGTGACAGCAGCAACAGAAGAAAAATGTTTAAATTATCCCGTCAGCGAAAAACCTAAGTTGGCATGTGTGCGTGAAGTAGTATTCGCTGGGAATGTCGTGAAACCTCACAAGTCCATCTTATGATAGAGCAACTCTACGAAGATAGAAAAGCGGAGAAGACAGAAAAATATGCAACGAGCGAGAGTGACCTCCTAGAGCTCGCGTTGCAAGATGCTGTAAGCCAAGAGGGGCTTTAGATCGATGTATGCTCAGCATGTACAACCTCTGGATGGCACATGCCGAGATATACATATCATAGAAAGTAAATTTGAATACAAAATATGATATGCCCTGAATGCTTGAAAATGCATGTGTGTGCTGTGCGTGTGATATGCGCGATAATAACCTTTGGGTTTCTTGCTTGCGACCACTGTTAACCACTGTACAAACCGACATAAACTGTACAGAACGACACAATTCTGTATCAAAAAACCACTGGCGCAGCACTGGCGCGACACCAGCGGACTGTCCGCGCCGCGCCACCAAACTTGTCCGTCTTCATCGTCATCGTCACGCATTCGCGCTAGTGACATACGAATTCGTCGCTGCGACGATGACAACGTCATTATTTTAAGATTTAAACATTTAATGCCATTAAATTTTGTAATGACCATCTCTTAATTCGCCTGCCATGTCAAAGCATCGCAGCACGAACATTAATGCATATTTTCGTAGCACGCATATGATTGGTTGAAATTTCAGACCCCGGTGCGATGAGAGTGCGATGACTGTGAGATGCACGTCTGACCCGAGGTCGGACCTGCGGTCGCAACCATGTGCGTCCAACATCGATGTAGCATGGGACGGACTGGGGGCGGACGCCGAACGTCGTTCTCAATGTCGAAAGGGTCGCGATAAACACCTGATGACCATGACCGATTCGGATATGGTCATCAGGTGCGTTGGACTATTCACTGAAGCACCGTAGATATGATGTGGCGGCCGCCCGTCACCCGTACCTTCGCAGATTTTATCGGCAGTACGCTTCACGGTGGAGGCGCCCGACGTCGAGCCCGTTCTTGGCATGAACATGTTACCCGCCGTCGATCAACCCGCGAACTACAGCGCCGGCTACGCCACCGAGGACACGGACGACGAGGACATCGCCCCTGCGCAGACGCCCGCCAGGCTTTGGTGTGGGGTGCCCGTCCCTGGCTTCGGCCGCTCCTTTCTCACAACTTTATTTGTGTGTGCACCATTCATTGTGTGTGCTGCCGCCGCGCCACTCACCGCCTCCGGTGTCGGTGGTGCTAGTGAGCATGTGTGTTCGGACGACCCACCGGTCGGTGGTGCTGGGTGGGCTGCCCCGGCAGCCGCAATACGCCGACGACACTGCCGCCTGCCGGCTCTCCGATCGAGCGGGGACCCCTTGGCGAGCTGTCACCCGATGCGATCCCGCCGAGGCGACATGACAGGCACCGCGCACGATAGGGTTTCTGGCTCGCGCTATGGGCTGGGTACATTCCGAATCACCCGTCCTCTCCACCTCTCTCGGATGCACCGCCATCGCCTGAGTATTCGCCAGGGCCGACTACGGACGAGGAAGACGGGGAGGAGTCATCTTCAATCGACATGTCGACGTCGGCGCTACTTCGTCATTTTCTTCCACGAATGATTCACCGTCGGCACCGAGACCTCCGCTGCTCGGCACCATGACTCTGCTTCGTGCGCTAGACGTGCTGTACGGCCGGGTGCTGGTGGCTGAGTAGTTTGAATGGCCGTGCCTGCTTAGGAATTGACTTACATGCCTTTCCTAGATGTGCAGAAGGGCTCCAAGTTGAGCTATGTTTAGGGGTTTAGGTACTAACTAAATCTGTACAGTGGACTTGCTTTGCTGACGCTACTGTGACACGGGACCGCTCTGACCGATTGAGTACAGGCCTCACTAGTACCGAGTTTCCGTCCGAACGGTTAAGTAGGAAGTGCGTTGCTTCGGTTTTCTGATGGAGGAAGCGATATTGCTGACCACTAGAGCTATGACGTCTAGGGCGTCCTCAATATCATAGGGGACACCGGGAGTCGAACCCCAGTGCCCCGGTTATATGGTCTAGACGGTTGTTTCCAACCCATATACAACCGGGGCACCGGGGTTCGACTCGATGTTCGCTATGATATCGAGGACGCCCAAGACACCATAGCTCTAGTGGTTAGCAATATCACTTCCTCCATCATTTTCTCGCACTTAGTTTCCATTTCCACTGGGGTTCGACTCCCGATGTTCGCTATGATATTGAGGACGCCCTATACACCATAGCTCTAGTGGTTAGCAACATCACTTCCTCCATCATTTTCTCACACTTAGTTCCGGTCACCACCCTAGGTGGTGTGCCGGATGTGACACTGTGACCACCAATTGTCACATGTCACCTCCTTTGGTAGGCTGGGTGACCGTCACCCGTAGGTACGAAAACCTAGTCAGGTATTTATTAGGGGGATATACCCGTTCGGTATATTCAGATATATCAGATATCGCAGTCGAGTGCTACTTTCGGATAACAACTTAAACTAAATATTGAGAAGTAATAACTTAATAACCTAAACCTAAACCCGGAATGGTCACACGAACTATACCCGTACTCGCTCGTACCCTAGTCACGATCTCAGTCTGTCTGGGTACTCTGACTGGTAAACGATATTGGACACGATGTGGGAACTGGTTCCGCGCGATCGAGAGGTCATCATACCTGAGACAGGTCGTCATCGTCTCTTCGCCGGAAATTCCCGGGGAAATCACATCAACACATTGCATGCTGCCGAGCGGAGGGCAGCATGCATGCTGGGGAAGGCAGGTTGCATGCTTGCATGCTGGGGAATAGTTTTCAGAAGCATATGAAAAATATTCTACTGCTTTTAAAAGCTATTCCTACTTATTATATATCATGAACCCTTTGTCTTGCCCTTTACCGCTGCACGCGACCGGCAAGCATCTTTGAAACTCGGAAGTTTCAAAGATGCGTTTGGTATTTTGGGTGCACCCTAAAATTACAAAACAGCCGAGCGCTTCCCGTTTGTGCGGGATATTCACATTTATTCCATGGCATATTTCATATGAAATATGCACATAAGCACGAAGGCATCGGCCACGCATCTTTGAAACTAACGAGTTTCACAGCAATCTGACCCACTGGACAAAGTGGAACATGGTAAAAGTTGGCAAAAGTTAAAATGGCCAGAGCGAGGCTACGATCGACTAGGTCTGTCTCAAATCGACGTTGGATGCCGTCCGGTAAAAGTTGGCAAAATTCAAGCGAGGAGGATAGGAACGTCAGATCTTGCCTGCCTAGTCACGATGCCGAGTTAATCGTCGTGTCGAGGGACTTCGTCATGGTTTCACAAACACGAGTTCCCTGAATTTCTGCAATGGTTCGGATCAGGTCACTTTGTCATTTTTGGGACAAAAGATTTGCTTCGCGTTTCAAAGATTCACCTCTCGCAGTCGCAAACGCTGAACGTCATAGTCAGCAGTGCCGTTCGTAAGTTATTAAGTATGGAAATCTAGGTTATCGGCTGCCCGCCCCAACTTTGTTGCGCTACTGCAGGCACACCCGCTTGTGATTTTAATCACATTACATGAAGTGCAATTTTTTCAACGTTCGTAACGAATATAGATGTATTCACAAGGCGAATACCTTTCTTTTGAGCTCTTGATCGACCCCATCCGCAACCGCATCAGCTTCGTTTGCAGTCGCCACTGCAAGCTAAGCCGATGCGGTTCAAGATAGGGTCGACTAATTCACGGCAGCCGAGGGGTTTTCGTGCGGTTTAGCGCAAGAAACTTACGGGATATATTCGTATCAATATTATGAATATATCGCGTAAGTTTCAGGGGGCACGATAGACTGCCAATTACCCCCACGGAAGGGGGATCCGATTCAGATTACCGGCATATTGGGAGAAATAATGATAGGGAATCTGAGATCGTGGATGAAGAATGCAAAATCAGTAAATGTTATCTCTCTGGCAGAATCGTGAACGATAGTAATATTATTAGGAACGATTATGACAGAATCAACGGTGTCGGTACAATACCGTGACAGATGACGATAGAGATGACATTTATGGCGGCGCAGGTTGGGGAAAAACAGGGATTCCTGTGACGAGAGAAACTAGCCGAACAGTCTGTGCTATATAGTGATGAAACACGATTCCTTTGGGAGCTTAGTTACAGAATAAAAACATTTTCGTAACACGGGCTGTATTGAATAATCACCGGTTGTGATATATATCGATTCGTATCCGATTACTCTGAAACTTCGTATATGCATTTGTATGCCCGTGACAAATTGGTATCAGATGCGGCGAGTGCTGCCTTCAATTATGCTATTCGCGCGGGATAACAGCACTCGGCTTTCTTCAGCGTAAGCGACTTCCATGCGCACAGTATGTTCTGGGGGGGAGATGAGCTCTTAGTCATTATTTTCCGTTTGTATATGTCAAACTTATCCATGGAAAAGTATTTTTGACGATTACGAGCCTCTAGAGATCATATATCGTTCAGGACGTTCGGTGCTTATTTTCACACGACTGCAACGGTCAAACATGTCGTTCATCGGTTTTTGAAAAATATGCTCAGATCGGCAATATAGCCCTGCAACGACGTTTACTTATACCTGGACAATATGTATATTGACGGAAATTATCTGGAATGCACGGAAACTCACGGTAGTATGCAGTATGTCGTCTCCTTCAGCTCATAACACTCAGGGTACGGTATTCGTACGGTGACGTCTAGCAAACGTAAACGGCTTTTCTGGACACAGAATATCATTCTAGTATAGTATTCTTAGCGGTCGGAAACGAAAAACAGCTTCGTGTGTGGCGCACACAAACCCATCCTGCACGGGTCGAGGCTGTTTTCAACGTTAACGACAACACGGTATTCGTACGGTGACGTCTAGCAAACGTAAACGGCTTTTCTGGACACAGAATATCATTCTAGTATAGTATTCTTAGTGGTCGGAAACGAAAAACAGCTTCGTGTGTGGCGCACACAAACCCATCCTGCACGGGTCGGGGCAGTTTTCAACGTTAACGACAACCTACTGGGTGGGCTGTTCTGTGGATAGTTGACGTTGTATATACATCTGGACTCTGGCTATGAGTGGCACAGACGTATACACGTATAATACGTGCGTCGGGTGGAATATTCAGGGGCACACCACAGACTAATCCCGAGTATCAAGCTAATGCCGAGATACCATACCTCGGTTATGGTGCGCCCTCAGGAGCACACTATATGCAACACGGGCAGCACACCTCAGCCGTCGGTTCGTCAGGAGTATATATTGGGCTACCTCCGGTAAGCCATTATCCTCCCCACCTGCCGGCAGCTTCCCTTGGCACACCGACGGGAGCACAGCCAGTGGCACCATATTCTCAACCTGCTGTTGCTCCTGCTGCTGCTGCGCCCTTTTGGGCGCATTCTGAAGCCGGGCACATCGTGTGCCCGGAGGCACAGCGTGAGCCGATATGCCTATGCGTCCGTATGTGTGTCATCGGGGGTAATCTGGGATTGGCACGATGACAGTGAAATTGGGCTTGAAATCACGATGAGAATGAATACCAGATGTCCGGGGTATGACAGTATGACACTATGACACTATGACAGTATGACACTATAGTAGTATGACAGTACTGTGGGGGGTGTCATCGTGGAACTCAGTCAGACCCTCGAAGAATGGTCAGATTCGCATCGGGGTTGAAAAGACAATGAAATCGAATATCAGATATCAAGGCAGTATGACAGTATGACGCTATGACAGTATGACAGTATGACAGTACAGTAGTATGACAGTACTGTGGGGCAGTCATCGTGTCAGTCTGTCGGCATAACATCTGAATCGAGAATGATGAATCGGAATTAGAAATGAGATCGGATCGGGAATTGAACGTTGAGCCGAAGTGTGACATCGGCTGTCGAGTGGTTGACCCTGCAACCTGAGTGACGAGTGAATAAGTGGAGCACTTGAGAAGTGTTTAGCCTTCAGAACTCGGAACCGAATTATCGTTTGTACCTCAATCTGGCCCTGATCCAGTATATTATAAAAATCCGAATTGTGTACCTTTGCACGTTCAATCAAAAACATATCTCCGAGCATCTGTCGTAGTGCCCACGGGCACATTTGGTATCAGTGTGCTGCGAATTCGCCCCTGCGCAACTCGCCCACGGACCTATTGGAACTTTCGTTGTAATACAGGGGGAGAGCTGTACTTCCGGCTATACGTGCGCAATTTTTGCCTCTGTAAGTACATTTTTTTTCGTATACAACGGCCGTATTCTCTGGGAAATATCTTCAAAACGTCATATTTCAGCTCCTTAACACTGGGGGCTCAAACTGGCTCAGAAACCCTAGCATTCGTTTTCCGATCTTAAACCCGAAGTCCGTCCCAGGCCACAAACGACCGTCAGGGAGCACCCTGAAGGGTTTCCCGGTCTACAGTAGCCAAGAAAACCATATAGCTTACCTTTCAGAGCCCCAAAAAGGCGAAAAACCGCCCAAAACAGCCAAAAATAGCCGTTTTTGACAGTTTCCAGCCTACCCCAAAACCTCTCCCAGTAGCCCCCACCACCGAAAAACCCCTCCTTAGACCCCATAGAACAGCCTAGAAACCCCTGATACCGCCCTCACGGCCATCAGCAGCGGGGAAAGCTCCACCAAACAGCGCTTTCAGCAGTTCCTGGACGTTTCTGGCAGCTCTTCAGCACCTCCTGGTATCCTCCAGCAGTGCCCTGACTGGAGCTTTTTTGGGACCTACGGAGCATAAATACCGTCTGGGACTTTACTGGACCTCTGCATTGGACCTGGCACCCTTCCTTTCGTTGCTGCTTGACCCTTGCTTGCGCGCCTAGGCACTCAAAAATCGTGTCGCGGAGCCCTGGCCAAATTTTGAGTTCGCTGGTGTATGGCAGTACCCCCAGACCCAGACAAATACAGAAGAGCGTGGTGGAAGCAAGGACCTATTAAGTGGGTATTCCCTCCAGACCCTACCTACCCACCAGCAGGCGCCTTCTGGCAGAGCGGTTTCAGCGGTCCTCCTTCCCCCTCTTCCTCTGACGACGAAGAGGAGAACAGCGACTGAACGCCTGGGCAGAGCCAAGCTGGCTATCCCACCAGTGTATCACAATTTCGTGTGGCATCAGGTTGGAAACTACCACTTCCACTACCCGCACACCCAAGACCTAACAGCCTTCCCCGCGCTCCCTGGTTCATTCCCAATACAAGTGATCGACGAGTGGCCTTGGGTCCCCCCATCTCCACCTGGAAGCCCCGCTCCTTCGCCTCCAGAGAGTGACATCGACGAGGACGAGACTGATTAAATAAAAAGGCGAGCACTCACTACTTTTGCTCACCTGTGGCTATTGCCACACCCAGTCTGTGAACTCAACCAGCTCAGCAGTCAGAATGTCACAGCAGACATCAGAATCCTTTCCCAGCATGGGTGCCAGCACAGAGTCGTTACACCACCCACTGTTCTCCCCCATCACCTTCCCATCTCCTACCACATACGCTAGGCAGTACAGTCAAGCGCGCACCACTGGTGGACCCCCTGACCTTCCCCAGGCTGACAAAATCGTACGACGAGCATTGCAGATCATTGACTACCTGGAGCCGAAACATTGGTTCATGGAAAACCCCAGAGGTCGCTTCCCTAACGCGCTACGGCTTCGTCCTATGATGCGCCAGCTCCCTCCTCCGCTGGTATGTACCTACTGCATGTACGGTACGCAGTACATGAAGCCCACCTGCATATGGACGAACTCAGCGCCACCCACGCCCCTGCTACGCTGTACTGCTTCAACACCGTGTGCGTGCAGATGGGCAACCGGTGCTCATCCAGAGACTGCTCAGCTTGGACCTCACCCGCAGCAGACTGGAGCGGGCCGATCTGCGAGTGTATATCCCGTGCCAGCACTTCTGCTACGACAACTTTTCCGACATTTACGCCTCCGCAAAACTGAAGACCCGCTTTAGATTCCAAGTGGCACCCTTCTTCTTGAAAGTGGTGCCCTGGTAGCGGCAGGCAAACTATGCTCGAAGAGGGACCAGAGAACCTAAGAACTGGAAACAACAAGGAACCAGAAAACCTAAGAACTGGAACTTAGATGGGTACCTTAGCGGAGTGATCCCAGGAGGTAGACCACTCCTAAGGGGGGGAGAGTTGTGCCCGGAGGCACAGCGTGAGCCGATATGCCTATGCGTCCGTATGTGTGTCATCGGGGGTAATCTGGGATTGGCACGATGACAGTGAAATTGGGCTTGAAATCACGATGAGAATGAATACCAGATGTCCGGGGTATGACGTATGACACTATGACAGTATGACACTATAGTAGTATGACAGTACTGTGGGGGGTGTCATCGTGGAACTCAGTCAGACCCTCGAAGAATGGTCAGATTCGCATCGGGGTTGAAAAGACAATGAAATCGAATATCAGATATCAAGGTTATGACAGTATGACAGTATGACAGTATGACAGTACAGTAGTATGACAGTACTGTGGGGCAGTCATCGTGTCAGTCTGTCGGCATAACATCTGAATCGAGAATGATGAATCGGAATTAGAAATGAGATCGGATCGGGAATTGAACGTTGAGCCGAAGTGTGACATCGGCTGTCGAGTGGTTGACCCTGCAACCTGAGTGACGAGTGAATAAGTGGAGCACTTGAGAAGTGTTTAGCCTTCAGAACTCGGAACCGAATTATCGTTTGTACCTCAATCTGGCCCTGATCCAGTATATTATAAAAATCCGAATTGTGTACCTTTGCACGTTCAATCAAAAACATATCTCCGAGCATCTGTCGTAGTGCCCACGGGCACACATCGCACCATCGTCTGGGTATCCTGGAGCAGCAGCTTCGGGCGCAGGCATGGGAGCAGCTACTGCTGAACGGTATGGTCGGCAGCCTACAACGGGGCAATATGGTGCGCAGTTCTCTGATCCTGCTGCCTTCGCAGTCCTTATGTATGGTGCATCATCAATAATGGCAGCAGCTCACTTCCTCCCAGCTGCTGCACCCGGCAGCTTATATCCAGGAGGGCCAATACCACCACCGTGGACAGCGGACCAGCCGGTGCAGTTTATGACACCATCGGCTGCACCCACCGACGCAGCGGCGCCATTACCATTACACACCTGGACTGGACATTACCCTTTCAGGAATGTTCAATTCCCAACACCCTATCAGGGTGAAGGTTGGCACACACAGGGCCGACCTGCTTATGGGGCCCCGCTACCTATGCGTGCGGAATGGGAATACTCACCGTCGTTGCGGCTGGGCGAAGTGCGCGTACACACATCGTCTGCGCGTACAACTGATGGCGGAAACGCTACAGATAGTATGCGTGTGGACGGGATGCCGGGGCTGGGCGAGGTGCGTGCGCACACATTATCTACGCGTACAACTGATGGCGGAATCCGCTACAGATAGTGTGCGTGTTGACGGGATGCCGGGGCTGGGCGAGGTGCGTGCGCACACATTATCTACGCGTACAACTGATGGCGGAATCCGCTACAGATAGTGTGCGTGTTGACGGGATGCCGGGGCTGGGCGAGGTGCGCGCAAACACCTCGTCTGCGCGTGCAGCAGATGGTGGATCAGCTGCAGACAGCATGCGTAGAGATGCAGCGGAGGTGGACATGGAGGATGCGTCAGCCGTGCGTTCGTCGGAGCAGGGCAACGCCACCTCGGGCGTATTTATGGTATCGGCTTCGGAGGCGTCCGAGATAAGCGAGGTCCATTCTGGTGTACCGATGTCACCACCCAATGTGGAATCTGATGGGGAAGTTGGACAGCGAGGGCGCACCGAGGTGTTCTACGCGACGCAGTACCCGGACAACGACAGCAATGAGTCGTATGCACAGCCGCGTGAGGATCATGGACATCCCCCACCCAGACGCAGACGTTCGAGGGCTGCATCGGGACCCTACAGCTGGAACCGTCACGACCTTCCTTACCGACATGACTCGAATTCACCGTCGTCATCGAATTCTGAAATGTCGGAGAGATCCAGAGTAAGGAGGGACGCCAAAGCGAGGAAGCGCAGGCTGGCGGAACGCGCAGGTTCGGGCTCGGGCAGTGATCACAGTGTGGCTGGGTCACAGGGGGTGGCGGACCTTACCCAGACCATCAGCGACGCAGTGGTTGCTAAGTTGCAGCAGCTACAATCTGAAAACGCTGGTGGAGAACCTCCTGCTGAAGTATCTCTGGGTCAGACGCCAGGAGCGACGCAGAGGTCGCAATCCTTCTTATCCTTACCCGCGGTGGTTGCTAAGACGCAACAGCTACAGCCTGGAAACGCTGGTGGAGAATCTTCTGCTGAAGTATCTTTGGGTCAGACGCCAGGAGCGACGCGGATGTCGCAACCACCACCCTCACCTGAGGATCGCTTGCCGCAGATCGCCCGAGTTGAGGAGGCCAGGCGCAAGTCCTCTGAGGGGCTCACGATGGAGGAGGCGATCAAGCTGGGCTTTCTAACTGTGGAGTTTCCCCCGATGAAAGATGACATGAGCAAGCCCCAGGGGCTCTCGATGGAGTTGGCGACCAAGCTGGGTTTCCTAAGTGAGTCGCACCACGCGGCTGTGGTAACTGAGATGGTGGGAGCCTCGACTCAGGTGTGTGACTCGACTAACCCTAAATCGGGGACGCAGCGGGCGGAAGGACGTGTGGCCAAGGTCTCGTTCGAGATGGACAACCATGCAGAGCCTCCTCCTAGTAGAAGACCTTACCAGATGTCGGTGGAGGAGCTTCGACAACTGCGAGAGAGTATTGACCCTGTACATTCTGACTCACAATCAGGTGTAGCATGTCGACAGTTGGCCAGGATGCGGCGGTCTTCCCTCGACACCATCGTCATTGATGGAAGTGATTCCTCTCCAGCGGTGGCGAATGACAGCATCGGGACCGAGGAGGAACAATGGCGGCGAATCTCGAAGGAGAAGTGGAAGGCAGTGGATCGCAAGAAGGCGTACGATGGGGCGCCCACGTAAGTCAACTGGCGGGATGGGAGTGACAAGCGCACACTCACCACCTAGGAGATCAGCGGAGGGCGGAGGTCCCAGTGGCGTTCCCCCAGCCGGTGGCGCAGAAGAAGGAGAAGATGATGAAGATCAATCTGAACCTCCTCGTCGACCTCCTTCTGGACCCCCACACTATCCTCCTGGCGGATATAGTGGATCGCACCGAGGAAGAGCGATGCTGGTCACTGCGGATGGGTTGAGCTTGTGGACGCCTACGCCGCCTGGATATTCTGAATTCCAGTTTGACATGCCCACGGCCACTGGATTGGCAGCCACGGGGCCCTTCGGCGTTAACCTCTTCTACAAGGCCCTAACGTTGATCGGCATGCCTCTCACCGAGTACATCTCCGCTGGAGGGTTGATAACTGGTTCCCCCGCCTTACTCCTATCCCCCGCTGTCCCCACTTATGTTATGATGGTGAACAAGGATGCGGTGGACACGGTGTTACGCGAGTATCACCGCAGTCCTGGAGGAAGGGGGGTGTTGTCACCAAGCTGGATGGAAATCCCAGATTGGCCCCTTGAAGATCAGATCTCCATGCTGGATCGAGATTGCCTGGCAGCCTGGTTCGAGGTGCAGCGAAGTCAATGGTACGTAGACGAGTGCCGGAGAGAGAGGAATCTTCCGGCCTTTGAAGCTCCTGCGACGCCTCCATCCTCTTCGGCCGCGCCATCCTCATCAATGGTCAGGGCGCCATCGTTAACAGTGGCTCTGACCAACACGCCTGTATTTAATGACCCGATGGTAACGCGTATTCCGGTGGCTACTGCGAACACTTCGACGACCTCATCGGCAGTAATACCACACGCAGGAGACTCATCGGTACCATCTGGATTACAACCTGCTGGAGTCCCTCCTGCCCTTGCTGTTCAACCTGGGCTTAGCCTATCAAGCATTGGAGTTCCCCCCGGCCTCACTGTTCAACCTGGGGTGCCTCCTGACGGACATCCTTCTGGCATTGCTGTGCAACCTGGGGTGCCCTGTGTCGGACTTCCTCCCGGTGTGGCTGTTCATTCTGGGATTCCGCAGATCAGGCGGCTGCAGCGGGAACTTCTGCAGGGAGTCATGGACATTCTCTTCATTCAGGACCGCATGGAGGAGTCCAATTGGACGGCCGATATCTCCGCCAAGATCTCCTACGAACCCCTTGGCCTGGCTCATCTCTGGTATCCCGGGCACTACTACGCTGAACTCAGCAATGGTGGTACTCGTTGCTTGCGTCCTCTTCGATAACGAGGGCCGCAGGGTTGACGGGAGGTATTTTAACCCCGACCGCCCCATTAATTAACCGCCAGCTCAGGCCCCCGTCACATCTTCCCCCAGGAGATCGCCCTACGCCGGAGCAGTATGCGAGTTATGACAACTGGTACACGGGGAAGTTCAACAGCGAGAATACCGGTTGGAGCGACGAGGAGGGACTTTCGGACGCTGCATGGGAGGGTAACTATCGGGGCCCTCACTCCCCTCGGGTCGACCTCCAAATACCCGAACCTACAAGTGGCGAGAACATGTGGCTGGAACTGGAGGTTCTGGAGACTCGATACCGGACGAACCGTGAGGAGACGGAACGGCTGCAGGAGAGAATCGACCGCACATCCATGGAACTGGGCAGGATGCGGGCCGTTCTGGACATCATTTTTGACACCCAGATGCGGCTGGCGCACAGCCTGTTACCCCTGCTGCGGACCGACCTGGATGTGCTCTACTGCTTCAGCGTGGACGGCGACTATGAGCTCTGCCTGCGACCTGACCTAGTGGCTACTGCCTAACAGTCCTTGTAATAGGACTGGAATCGGGTTCCGGTCCTATTACAAGGACTGGTGTTACCATAATTATTTTGGACGTCCTCTTGATGTTTTGAGCGCCTGCCCTTCGGTTCGTATCATCGTTGGAACTTGAACTAAATACCCCGTGGCCCGCTTGCCAAGGTGACACTTGGTCAGATCATCGGACTATGGTCGAATTCGGGTTCAGTTTGAAGAGACGATGAAAATGAGTATCAGATGTCTGGGGGTTGATAATATGACCCGACGGCGGCATGACAGTATGACAGTATGACAGTATGACAGTACGGTAATGCTTCATATGGCCAACATTGAGCTTTTGGAAAATCATTTTATATGTTAAGTAAAAGATAATATCATTTGTGCCCATTCCGGATAACACATATCACCTATTACCATGTTATTCATATTATGTAAGAGCACAAAAAATATTTTCTACCGCTTGGATCAAAAATATTTTTCCGGGTGTAGGGTAACGATGAAGCCATGTTGGGAGTATATATAATAATTCCACCTCGTATCACGGCCCAATTATCATTAGTATGGAGTTATAGTTGCGATACGAATGCGGCCCAGGTCGCTCTTTGTCCAAATGCTATTGGTAAAAAATCCTGAAGTAAGGGTACCATTTTAAGCACCTTGTTGAATATGTGAAAATAAGCAACCAAGATTTTTATCGGGTGCCTGACTTTGCTGCATTCAAACGCGTTATATATAGCGATTTCTGACTTAACCACGCCCACCCAAACAAGATATAGGTGCCAAATAGGCATGAGCTCATGGGATACGACCTCTAGAGACCATCTGACGGCCCAAAAGAAATCGTGAAACGGTGGTCCTTGTCATAGGACTACGCGCGTTTCTGGTCCTACCACAAG
>LGRX02007315.1:0-12012 GCA_001247695.2 Cymbomonas tetramitiformis | reverse complement strand
AAAATGGAAAACTATCCTTCTGGGCTCCCGTTTCCTTCTATGTAGTCTGGTGGGCTCAAATTGGTCTAATTTTTGCTCTGCCGTGCCGGTTGGCCATCCGAATTTAAAATGTAGCGATCTATGAGGACCCAGGTCTCGGGGCCAGGTTCCAAACGACAAAAACTATCAAGAAACGTCTAGAATTTTTGTGCCTACGTTAAAACGGTCTCCGAGGTCCTCTTTTTCTCAATCTGCCACTGATCCACTTTTCACTCTCCGTTCGGGTCAATCTGGCTGTTAATCCCGGTAGATCTGAGTTGCTGGCGGCTTCTTTTCCCACTTTCTGACCACTTTGCAGCATAACAGTTTTGAAAAATCGCCTGTTTGCATGCAGGGTGAAAGTCAGGGGGCAAAAAGGGCGCAGAGCAATACCACTTCCAAGTGAAGACTTCTTGAGCACGTGACTGTATCCGAGCCTGAGCTCAACGGTCAGTCAGAGGTAAATCTTGCTTCAATCTTGGGGCACAAGTCCGTAGTCGGCAATTTTGCAGTGTACAAAATTGCAATGTTCTAGATAAACAGATGAACAAGGCTACAATTCAAGCAATTGCAATATCTTTATGGCAGGAAAGATTGACCAGTAAATTAACAGGTTGAGCAACAGCTCCTCCAAATAGTTACTTCAAGTTAGAACAGCCTCCAAATGGGCAATATTCAAGTCTTATACTTTCAAGGCGCGCAGTTCATATATTCTCTAATCGATCTGTCCCATGTCGGCTGGCATATCATCATCTGCCACCTATACAAATCCTAATCAGAGAATCTGCATTTGGACAATCCTAATCAAGACAGTTGATTTCATTGTCCCTTGCTGATCTTTGCTTTCTTCCTACGAGGAGCCACGTCAAGCCCTTCTTCTTCATCACTGTCACTTCTTATGGAATACTTCAATTGAGTTATATATATACTCATGTGTCCAACATCTCGGATATTTCCTAGGTTGCCTCTTCGTCTCTTCAGACACCCCAGCCTTATTCTCACCCATTGAAGTCAATCCAGTATCTGACCCATAAGGTTTCTTCGGTGGTGCATGAACAGTCTCCACCACGGAGGCTGGGGCATCCTCAGATATGGCCTCAGACTTCTGCTCGGTAATAGGCTGATCATCGGGCTGAACAGGTGAGGTCGGGGAGGTGCCCTTTGGTACCCGGTGAAGTTCACCCTTCTCATCCATGATCAATTGCAGTCCCAGTCTCTTCAACCTTCGAGCTTCAGCTTGTTCTTCAGCATCGTCAGCTACCAAGTCATCGAACTCGCTGACGTCATCCTCAGTGTCATCATATTCAGGCGAAGTTGGCTCCCATTTCGGACTGGCAGTGTCCATGTCATGTATGACACCCGCGTCATCTTTGTCATCCGAATCTGGTAGCTTCTCCTTCCTGTTAGTGACACCTGCGTCATCATTGTCATCAGAATCTGGTAACTTCTCCTTACTCCAGGACACAGCGCCTGTACCCGAATCTTCACTGTTCGTAGACGCTGAGTGTGTAGGCTTACGCCCCTGGTAGGGAATTCCATGATATTCGTCATCGTCAATCACAATCGTCGGATTCGAGTACGCGATCCCAACGCGGCTAATCGGTAATGAGAATGGCGCTACCGGCGCCTTCAACTGAGTGGCGTCTTCTAGAAACCAGCCGCCGCCCCTATTACGCTCCCAGCGGCGTAGCGCACCAGAAGGGTGTACGATAATATCCTGCCAGCTATAATCAAGTCCAGGCTTTCGCTCCCCATAGTACGAAGTCAATGGCTCGGGAGTCCCCTTCCGAGCCCATTGCCATCTCACTGCCCCAGTATGCATAAATACAATATGCCAATCGAATGGCTTGGCCGGGCTATTGTTCCCTGGCACAACGTTAGTGGGAGCGGAGCATTTAGGGCTCGCCAACGGAGTTGGCGGCTCCACTCTTTGACCTCTGGTTTGTTGCCCGTAAGTCCCATCCCTCCCTCCCATTATTATATCTTCCCTTCAAGGTTGCTCTTCGGCATTGTTGTTCTGTCTCATTCTTACTTACTCGGTGTAGTTAAGGTTCTCCCTGTATATTTGCTTGTGTGTGCATTGTTTGTTATAGTACTATTCCTGCATTGCAGTGTTTTATATTGTCAGTTATTAATTATAACTGACAATCGGGCACCAGACTAGTGGGCTCCCTACCCGTCACTTGTGAGTGTGTGGGTTAGGTGTAGGCTCCCGAGTTAGATCGGGGTCCCTGACTGTGCCCTTCTAGGCGGGCACGGGACAGGCAATACCTTGCTGCCTGAAGGGCTTCGGCCTTAGGCAAGGGGGACAGTGTCTCTGGACACTCCCTATTGGGACTCTCAGCTCTTATCATTCCAGTAGTCTTAGTAGCTAGGGGTAGCTAGGGGTAGCTAGGGTAGCTCAGCGGAGCGGAGCTAACTTAGATAACCATCCCTCCTAGCAACGGTCGAACAGTCGATCACGCGCGCAGTGAGTCGCGTGAGACGTGATGACTGCACGATACCGCGGATAGCAAACCCGGAAAATCTGCCAGCGCTGCGCTGCGCTGCGCTGCGCTGCGCTGCGCTGCGCTGCGCTGCGCTGCGCTGGTGTGGCGCTGGCGTGTGGTCGCGGTCGTGGTCAGGCGTCATCGTCAGCTAGCATTAGCATCGCATCCGTCGCATCGCATCGTCAGGCCCAGCGCAGGGGAGTGAGCACGAGCACCGCACCGCACATCGACATAAACGTTCGAGTTTGAATTTTATTTAACGTTGACGTGAAATTTGCATCTACCACGTTTACACCTGCATCCAACTCAATTCCACTGCAGCCTCGTTTTCCGCGGACTGATGCTGGGTGAAGTGGTCCTTTTAAAATAGTTCGTCTAACAGAAAAACGTTGCACAACGCAATACTTCAATAGTGATTGCGGGTGCTTTTCGTGCCTTGGTTTTTTTTACGCGCACTTCGGCGTGCTTAGCGTCTAATTGAGGTGTGAACGAGACATGTGTTCTCGCTCGTCCTTTGGACGAGATGATGTTGGTTCGATTCAAACTCACACCACTAGGCCTTTTTGTTTTCCTTCGGTAATCTTGTATTTCGTCTCGTACTATTTTTGCGCTTTACTAACCTTTGGTTTTGCGTTGCGCTTTGTTTTTCAGATCGGCTGAAAATGACCTAGTCCAAAAGGTAAAATTTCAGCCCAACCTCAACACCACAAGTAAAGGTATTTGCTCTATCATCCCCTAGTGTCACACCTAGAAAATACTGCCTTTATGCGTTGTGTTTTCCCGCTTTACTGACCTTTGGTTTTGAGTTGCGCTTTGTTTTTCAGATCGGCTGAAAATGAGCAAGTGGGAAAAGCGCATTTTCAGCCCATCGCCCACAACTAGAAGAGTAAAGGTACTTACCTTACCCTTCCTAGGGATTTGTGCTTGTATTCATTGTGTGTTTTCACTCTACTAAGTGTTGGTACTTTGGTGTGCGTTGTTTTTCAGATCGGTTAAAAACGAGCGAGTGGAAAACCCATGTTTTTGCGTGGTCCAAGACCTATGCCATGTGTGCATGTTAGTTGAGCATCGTTTCTAGGTAATTAGACCAGTTGTTTAGAACATGAATGTGAAGTAGTTCTAGACACTTAGCTAGTTAGGATAATAATATGCATGGCCCTCCTTATGATTAGATTCTTGATTGAAAAGTAATATTGTTAAAGCGATTTTAGTCTCCAAAGCATCTTAGCCTTCCACACAAACAAATCATCTCTTGTCGTGTATCAAACTTGCACGTTGAGAATATGTTTGTCAAGGATGGCGAGAAGTGTATAATGCCATACATCTTGTTTGCACTCATCCTTCTTGCAAGCTTATTTCAGCCTAAAAATATTCCGCGCGAATGCGTATACGAATGTTGAAATTTATAAGACATGCAGAAGGCATTCCGAAGATATCTTCTGGACGTCTTCTGCATCAATTCTGTATATCTTCTGAATTCCGGAAGATGTCTTCTTGATAACTTCTGCGTTCCAGAAGATATCTAGAAGACATCCAGAAGACGTCTTCTACGCGTCTCCGAATGTCTACCATCTTCTGAGTTTCAGAAGTCGTCCGGAAGATCTTCGGGGAAAATGTACAGAAGACGCCCAAAAGATATCAAGAAGACGTCTTCCGGGATTCAACAGATATACAGAAGACATGCAGAAGACGTCCAGAAGATAACTTCTGGATGTCTTCCCCGAAGGTCTTCCGGACGTCTTCTGGAACCCAGAAGCTGGTAGACATTATAAGACGCGCCAAAGACGTCTTCTGGATGTCTTCTGGACCCCAGAATACGTCCAGAAGACGTCCAGAAGACGTCTCAGAAGACGTTCAGAAGACGTTTAGAAGACGCGTCTTCTGATTTTCCCAGAATGTAGGGTTAGCAGCACGTATTTCTACTCCGGATATCGCGGCGTCACCCAGAGGGGTAACACTATTATATAGTATTCACTCTGGCTTACCACCACGCATTGTGCGATATGTGCCAAGCAACAGAGGCATCCGATTGTCAAATCAGACCGTGATAATCACGACGCGTGTCCCGGCGTGACGGGGCAAACAAGGCTACACACGAAGCGATTCACAGCGTGAAACACACATACTGCAGATATGAGCGAAGGTCGCTGCATACACAGACCACATTAGCATGCACCACGTGATTATCTCTACACGTATAGTAATGCATGCTGCGTTATGAACACATGCATGTAGGCAACTGTGTCGATAACGCGTACCCTTGGATTATATCGTCTCGAAGCCGAACTTGTGCGTGGTCGTTAGGAACGGATCGTTCGCCGCACGTGCGTATGTATATACTATACTTGCAATATGCTAGCAATAGTCGCACTGACCACTAACAAACACTTCGTGACTTCGTGTATGGTTGGTGTATTATATCCGTGTCGTCCTGAGCTGAGCTTTGGATGCAGCTTGCTCGTTTACACACGCGGATGATACTGGGTTGTATGCATTGATGGAAGAATATATAGCTCATACGCCATGGCTGTACACGTCGTATCGAATATTGCAAACGTTTCGTACGACGTGCCGTTGTTAAGCCTCCTGTCTTGTCTTATATATAATTACCGACTTCATTACAGGATTTCGGATCTTCCGGATGCAATGCATGTAGATAATCAACCCGGTATCTTCGCAACACGTTGTTGCAATACACCATCACGTACCCATCCTAGAGTAGCGTGTCATACAGTTCATGACCAAGGGTTACAATCATATCATGCATGTATCATCTCAACCGTCGTGTGCCATCACGTATCAGGACTGCCACCGTATGCTACAGTGACACCATTCGTTATTGATGGAACTTTATTAGGTAATCGTATCGGAAGTATTCAGTCTCTTCCTAAATCTCTGAAAACGTTTATTACGCTTCCACCGCCTAAGGCGCAATAGCCGAAGGTGTTGACTCTCTCTTTTCATATTTTTCTTATTGGCCGCATTATTTGCAGGGGTCTTCCAAGACATATTGCATAACGTGTAGTGCAGGAACGTATTCGTTCTATCGAGCACCCATACACTACTCATGGCAGAATCTGGTGAACCAGGCTTCGGACCCAAAATCTTATGCACTGCCATGTCAAAAATAGTGAAACCAATAGCATCCCTGCCATGGTGAGCATATAGTGATGGGCAATACAACCCTCCGAATGCCCTGTCGCCAACGACATCCCATGAATACTTGTCGGATGTTTCCGCACGGGCACACATGCCCGCAAAGTGATTCCAATTCGGATGGAGAGCATTGAAGCTCATCCGATCACCGGCATGCGTGTATCTCAGAATGCGAGTAGGCTTCATGTGTGTCTTTGGGGACATGTATTTATCAAAAGCATTTATGACCTCAGGGCGTGTCCTGATGAATGTGTACACTTGTTCTATAATATTACAACAATTGCCGATGTTGAACTGTTCACATTCTAGCATTTTGCTAACGAAGTAAAAACATGCATCTATTCTGCATTCATTGGCGATACTCCACGCCTTGTGAGCACTTTCACAATAGCATTTCTGCGCCCCACTAGTCGACACATCGGCTCCTTTGCCATTATATGTGAAGCTCGACTGTCGCAGCAACGTTTCTCCCACATATTCCGATAAGACGCTTGAATGCCCAAGCGCCGCGTCACCCATGGCCTGCATTCGCGTATGTGCAATCGAACGACAATCATCATTCATCACATCACGCAACCAAGTGGTACTCACTCGTATATTGCAGTAGAATTCCAGAATGAACTTATGTGTGAAATGCTCCGTTGGATTAAAACCCAGGTCACACATGGTCGGAATTATTTCTTGTCCAGGTATACTTCGGAATTCAGCAGAAAATATGTTCAATACGGTTGCGTGTTGCAACTCATGCGGTGGCGCAAATACATGCAGAAGTGCATATGGAAGAGAGACATCATCAAGTTGACCCACACGCAATCGATTGCACTGTTCCAATGCTTTTGTTTTTGAAAAACATACCACATTATATGGAAGTGTAACATCGGTATATAATGCAAGTATCATATCATCAGTATTGTCACTCGATGACACCGGGATTAATGCCGGTTGGTGTATGGCAATGGCACCTGATTGTGATGCATATGCCAATCCATCATCGTGTGGCTCCTGAGCGGTCACCTCCATCTCCTCAACCTCTGAAGGTGTGTCCACCAACGAAACACCGCCATGTATTGTATCTTGAATGATGTCATCCACTTGTGCTGGATAGTATGCACCATACGCATCAGCGCTCTCCTTAAAATAATTAAGATCGAGACCATGTTGGATGATGTACCAATCTGCAGGTGCTGCTGATTTGGAATATGCAACACACGTCATAATGAAACGTTCAACATTACTCGGGACTTCTAAGTCCCCTGCAGCGTTTCGTGTTGGTGCAGGTAAATAAAAGCACATACCACACGGTCCAAATATGGACTGATACAAGTTAGAACACTCTGCTTTGGTAACTTTGACGTAAGCATCATGCTCCGCCGCAATCACCTCCGCTCGTGTTTTGCTCGTGATGTCTGATTTCTCAACCGCAGCTAGTTTATGCCGCACCGCCGTAATTTCAGAATTAGCCACATCCAGGCGCCGTTGCAAATCAGCAATCTGCTGCGCAGCCTCGGCATGGGCATGGATGTTATCACAACCAGTAGCGTGTGATGATGTCGCACCATTTGGTAGCGCATCAGGTGTGTGTTTATATACGCACCACACAGAGGTGCACTTCCCACCGTTTGATGGTTTGAATATGCACATAGGCATCTCTGATGCGTGTATCTCGTGAGCGCGTTCCTCACCCGCCAAACCCTTACAACCTTTTGTAGGTGTATTCGGGTTTGCATATGGACATCCTTGCATCGCATACTCCAGTAGGTGCTTGAACTGAGGATGTTGTTCTAAGCGCTTCTTGCAGTGTGGGTCACTAATCAGTTTCTGTTTCAAATGATACTGAAAACATACCGCCTGCCCCTTGTGGGCACCTGTGGATATACAGTTTAAATTCCGAGAAGCAATCTCATGCCGTTGTTGACATATATTAATCCATTGTTGACGTGTGTTATCTGTTTCAGGTGCTTTTCCACGGTCTTTGGAATGTCCGCTGCCACCAACGTTAGTAGTAGTAGGGACTCCAACCATCGCCGTTGCCCTTCTCACAAACTTTAGTCTATCATGTTGATTCTTTCCATTCTCTTGAGAACGATTGTTATTGTGAACCTCAGACTTAGTCATTGTATCCACCCTGCAATTTTATACCACAACGCCAAACGCTGCTTCATATAGGGCAGATATTATTGCCATGAACATAACCACCTTGGGAATGGGACCATATCGGTTCCTGCCCTCGATACGCTGTATAAATTTCCATACTAGCATATACATTCGATCGGGTGAAAAGCCTTTGGCTTGTACACAATATATATATAATTCACCAACATTTCTCAGGAATCCTGCAAAATGCGTGTTAATTCTATATATGCGTATAACTTCCCCCAAAAACACATTATGTGTTTGGCGTTCACAAAAGTTTGAGAACACGTGAGAACTTATCGACTTTAAAAGGGAATTCATCCCGTTTGTCATATAACGTGATGTGTACATCACGAGTAGTCACCGGGACATGTATATACATGTCCAAAAAATGTGCATGGGTGACCATACTTGGGTCATCCCTCATTTGCACAGGTGACAAAACAACTCCAGTATGTACCGGATATATATCACGATACGAAGCCTGAAAAAGTGGGCTGTTGACGATGCAAAAATCATCGACATACCGCCACACATTGTGTTGGAACGGTGTGCCAGGATTCGCCGTCACATACAACTTCTCCATGTGCACGAGCGCAAGGTTAGCAAGGTGTGGCGATGCTGCGCCACCCATAGAGATGCCCTTAAGCTGTTTAAAGATAGCATCTCCGACAGTCAAGAAATAGTTATCGAGAGCAAACTGTACCAACCTTTGTATACGTCTCAGCGTATACTCACCACGTGCAAAATTGGGTGCATGCCGTATAAATGATGCTGAATCCTTTGTACTGTCCATATTGTGGATATGCACTTTAATTCCAGTAGCTAATGCCACATGAGTTAATACAAACTCGACTTCAGCGGACACCGCATCGAATATGAAGTGTTGGTCGAGTGATGAATACATAGCATCTACGTCGCTTGTAAACACATGTGTGATTTTACGGGGGTGTGATAATACAAACTCCAATGAATTCTCAACAAGCCAAAACTTTCTGATGCCTGTGTTATCAAACTCCTCTTTGTGGTATGTCCTTAATGTGTCTAACACCAATCTTAATTGTGCAGTTACAACACGTTGCTGTATTGTGAAAACACACCTATGTGCAGGACAAATCGGTCTACCCTTAAAGGGACGTTTATGCATCTTTGGGATGCAATAGAAATATGGGAGAGCCCGTTCACTGCGTACCCAATTATTGGGTGACAATACTGACATAGTATTTGCAGATATACGATCAATCAACGTATCGCGATCAACATTCAATACACGTTGATAATTTTCGGTATTCAGGACATGACTCGCAATTTCGCGAAGTAACCAGTTATTACAAACCAGTGCCATTGTCGAAGTTGCCTTATCGATAAGAAGGAAAGACATATGCTTGCTCAAAGCATTTAAAAACTCCATATCAACATCGTTGGCGATAGGTTTAAGTATTTTATGCACAGCGTCCCCAACAACATCATTCGTCACGAACGCGTGTGCCCTTTGTACGAACTGGTGTGTAATCATATTTGACCATCGTACCATGGCATCCATCATTGCATGTGAACCGTACCTTAGCAATGATCTAAGTGCATTTCCTAAAGCAGTTTCTGCCGCTTGGAAAGATACATCCGACGAGTCGCGAAAATTCGCACCGAAGCGCAAACGTTCCGAAATGGATGTGTCAGGCAACATTCCATGTACGTCACTACAACACACGTGGAAATCGCTATCACATCCTGAATGTTCAGATAGTGACGGCAATAACATTGCGCACGGACAGGCATTAGCACCAGCATGTTCGCCTCGTTTCGTACACAGTAATGAAGCCTCGCACCATGTATCAAAATTCAAATCACGTAACATGGAAATGTGCGTCGTAAGGCGTACGCTTAGTGGCAACGACTGCGTATAAGTATATCGTACGCGCACGCCACCCTCGAAGGGGCAATAACGTGAAACAGAAGATACTATGTTGTGTAAATCAATGATATCAAACCACTTATTTACGTGTTCCACCAAGAGGAACGTATCACTGCAAGTTGTCGGATCCCCGACAACAGTATCCGATACGTAATACAAATTACGATCACGGCTGACCGCGGCATGGTCGTACACACACAACACCGTACGAAGCAAAACGCAAGCGAATATAAACACGCAGCGTATCAAAGCTCGGGTATTGTAACCAAGTGTATACATCTTAAGACAGCGTATGCCGTATATTATGGACGAGAATGAATTATACGTAAGTATTATGTGTATGTGTATGTGTATGTAACTCTCACATCCTGTGTCGCGAGCCTGTTAGACTGAAAATATTCATTTTGTGAAAGCGAAATATATATATAGTATTCACTCTGGCTTACCACCACGCATTGTGCGATATGTGCCAAGCAACAGAGGCATCCGATTGTCAAATCAGACCGTGATAATCACGACGCGTGTCCCGGCGCGACGGGGCAAACAAGGCTACACACGAAGCGATTCACAGCGTGAAACACACATACTGCAGGTATGAGCGAAGGTCGCTGCATACACAGACCATATTAGCATGCACCACGTGATTATCTCTACACGTATAGTAATGCATGCTGCGTTATGAACACGTGCATGTAGGCAACTGTGTCGATAACGCGTACCCTTGGATTATATCGTCTCGAAGCCGAACTTGTGCGTGGTCGTTAGGAACGGATCGTTCGCCGCACGTGCGTATGTATATACTATACTTGCAATATGCATAATAGGGTAACACTATTATCCGTAACTCCATCCGAGTTATTGGCTATGGATGACGATGCCTTCTGGGCTGCGGTGGATGCAGTTGAGGAGTCGCCGGACCCAGAGGAGGAGGATGACTTCTGGAGTTGCGATGCTGAGGTTGCTCCCGATGCTAACGCTGCTCTTGCCAGGCGACAGTCGGCTGCGAGGTTGCCGGTCGTCGTCCACCTTGCGGGGGGGGGGAGGAATGCAGCATTCCGCATGCTCATTGTCGTACGACACGTTAGCAACAACAACTGATGATGATGATGATGATGATGATGATGTCGTCTGGGCTCGCGTTGATGAGGACATTGCTTGCGCGGCGGTGGCGTCCGTAGCATTACCTCTGGGAGGGCCTTCCGCTGTTGCTAACATGCCTGGTGTGCATGTCCGATCGGTGCAAAGCGACCCGCGGCCTGAGCTGGGTGCGCACCTGCAGCAGCCGCAGGCACCGATCGTGCCGTGCCTCCATCACCTTGAGGGGCGGGGAGAAGCGCTGATCAGTGATGATCATGCTTATTCGCCACCTCCAAAGCCGCCTCCGCATTCATATATAATGTGTCGTGATGGAGTGTCGCCGGCTGCCGGGCATATATCGTCATCACACCTTGATCATGATTCCACTGCGGATATTGACCAAGTCGAATCATCACCGCTATCACCGACATGCACCGAATTATTGGCATTATCTGAATGTGCCAAACTATCATCATACGATCTACTTATATGTGATATTAGCAATACGGCTGTCGGGCATATACCGTCAGAACACCTTGATCATGATTCCACTGCGGATATTGTCCAAGTCGAATCATCACCACTATCACCGACATGCACAGGATTATTGGCATTATCTGAATGTGCCAAACTATCATCATACGATCTACTTATATGTGATATTAGCAATACGGCTGTCGGGCATATATCGTCATCACATCTTGGTCATGATACCACTGCAGATATTGACCAAGTCGAATCATCAGCCGACGGTATTATATATACGTGTACACAATCATCATCAGCCGTGCATGCTACTTCGCCTTCAGTATCGGCGTTGATATATCACCGGCGGCAGCAACTGGATGATTATAATCTTGGAACGTCGTCGGCTGTCGAGCATACATCAGCGTTGGCTTATTTTGATGATTCTGGAATTGGGATAGGTGCGGCAACACGCAGTGCGACCGCTGTCCCGGCTGTCCAACACGCACACGCGCACACGCACACACGCACACATAATTATGACGGATGCGTGTATAACGGTCAGAGAGAGAGAGTGCTCGCACACTCGCGTATGTATCTGCGGACACTAGTACCGATGCGGATGCTGTCGGTGCGGATATACCGGGCAAGGATCATAGTGTGCGTATACGCACGCATGTGACGGATGCGTGTATACCGGTCGGAGACAGTGCTCGCGCACTCGCGTATGTACCTGTGGACACCTCTGTCGATTCAGATATA
>LGRX02007314.1:0-23928 GCA_001247695.2 Cymbomonas tetramitiformis | reverse complement strand
TGCAGCATCACTCAAAGAAACGTGAGGGAAGCCATGAGGGAGTTTTGGCACTAAATATGCTTCTCGACACCTATGGCAATGTTCATCCTGGCATTACATTGTGGCGTCTATGTCGATGCACCCCTAACAGGTGATTATGAGGACTCACTCAGCCCGCGGTGAGTGTGTCTTTTATCGGTATGGAACCTCCACTTAGTAAGGAAACGGCAGAGTCAACGAAGGGTTGCTTTCTTTTGACGTTTCTCTGAGTGATGAAATATCATAGGTGGAGGTGGGTATGGAAGTGCTTGCCGTGTTGGAGGAAGACGGGGAATGGCACCCTGCGGTTGTGGCTGAAATCATCCCGAGCGATAAGGCGAACGATATTCGATATGAGGTGTGCCCTAACCCATAAGCCAAAAAGTCGAACTTCTTGACAAACATTGTGGCGGTTGGATACTGTATTGGCAAGGGTGCTGCGGTCGCGTTTCAGGAACTGCCCATATATTCATTGTTAGTTGCGGATTGGCAGTGGTGGCGTTGGCAATTGTTGATAGATAATCGGTAAGCAATTGTGTTGTAGCGGATTTGCATGGATGTCACATTGACAGTTATATGCCGACTTGCAAGATGCGGAATGGCAGAGATATGGTGCTGACAGTTTTGTATCGGTGCAGACAATGTGTTCGTAGCATATCTGGTTTGGCCTCAGGAGATTGAATGTTGTGGAGTGGCATGGTTCTTTTGTTGGTTGTGGCTTTTTGCATATGGTTGTTGGCACAAACTGGCAAGGGCTTTCCACTTTTGGGGATTGGCAAGGATCTTGTGATGGTGGTCGAGGATGGTATGGAGGCTGTGTGTGTATGCTTATCCTTGCGACTCCTTTGGCACCCCGTAGCCACAGGAGACTGCACTATGTAACCACGCCGGGGATCAAAGGATTCAGCACACACTTCGGGACACTCATCCGGATTCTCCGGAGCTCACTAGTGAAGAATGGGACCCCCTAAGCCTCGCTGAGCCACCCGAGCCCCTCTGCATCTGCACCGCCAGCGCACCGCCGCCTTGTGTCTGAAGCCGGTTCATCCCTGCCCCCCGATCTGCGCGAGCCATATCTCCACCACCAAGCCCACGCGCAAGACCACCCCTCTGCTCCCTGAGCCTCACTGGGCCACCTGAGCCCCTCAGCGGCTGTCCTGCCGGCGCACTGCTGCTGTGTCTCTGGAGCCGGCTCACCTCCGCCAATCGAGCCACCCCTTCACCACCAAGCCCACATCCCACATCACCCCTCTGCCCCCTACAGCCTGATCTCAAGAGAGCTTGCCCACCCACGCCACGGCCGGAATGCCCAAGCGCTGTTCCAAGGGGCTGAGAATGATAAACTGGGTTGCCCTCATCCAAACTTGCGCATCCGCCATCGACTTGCGCTTGTAGCCCTCTACCCCCAGCACCAACTCCCCGTGACTGGAGCCCTTGCGCTGATTGCCTTGCGAGGTGGCCGCGAACTTGAGCAATGCGCTCCACACTTGCGCTGTAACTGTCACGCCGCACTGTTCCTACTTGGGGTCCCATTCCCCCAGTTGCCTGCGTGTCCCAAGCCCTCTCGATGGCCGATAGTTCACCACCCGGTCGTCGCCTTCCCGACAGCTGCTCACTGTTAGTTCCGGCACGGCCAGCAACCTCGCCCGGTGGGCACGGAAGCTGATGAGATGCCGTATGCTGCCGTGCAACCTGTTGTAAGTGGTCATCGCTGCCAGGATGGGCCCCCGGGCTCTGATGGGCCCGGCGTGTGGCATCTCCACCCGCGGACCTCCCCACATCTCCCCCGTCATCCTCATCAGTTCCCCCCATGCCATCAACCCCCCCAAGAAGGCCGGCCACCCGCCTGCTCACCCCCATCAAGGTGGCCACCCCTCCCTCAGCCAAGGCCATTGCTTGCTCCGGCGAGGCCCCACTCTGCTCCTGAGTCCAGACCCCACTCTCCGGGCCTGGCGACAAAAGGTCATCCCACTCATTCAAGATATCCTCGACACTTGACGCCGCCTGGCTGAGCCCGCCTATGTCTGCCCGCGCCCCTCCAGTTCGCGCCTTGGCGGTGCCCCCTCCTTGACCCCCCACAGTGCCCAGATGCTCCACCTCCCGCCGCACGTCCTCCATGCTCTCCAAAAGCCTCGATGCCATCACGCCTGCCTCGCCTGCCTCACCGGGAGCCTGCCCAGACCGCTCACGCTGCGTTCCCTCAGATTCCTGCATCCCACCGCCAGACCCATCCTGCGTGGCATAGTCTGTTTCCTCGAACGCGTCCTCCCACGCTCTGTCCATTAGTGCTAACCTCTCCGCCCCTTCCCGTCGGTCCACCTCCCCCCGATCCAGGTCCGGGCTCATGCCTCCTCCCACACGCCCTCCGCCAGCCCAACGCCACCCACTTCCGGCCGGACATCGCCCTACAGCCCGCCTGATGATCAGCCCTGCAGCCCCCCGTGCAAGCGGGAAAGAAAGCAGCCGGACCCACTTCTCCTTCCAGCCCACCGCCCCGCCACGTGCCGCTTCCTCGTCCTCGTCCTCGTCCTCGTCCCCATTGCCATCCACCTGCTCTCCCCCTTCCGCGTTCGCCTCCATGTACCGCCGCTCCCTGAAGCGCCGTTGCGTCTTCTGAAGGAATCCATACGCCGCAGGCCCCAACCCACCGTACACCTCCACCCCAAAGGGGATGAAGTGATGTGGGCGGACATCCCCGTACGTCGCCACCTTGCTCTCCTCTACCTTCTTCGCCGCCGCCCCGGGGGCCATCATGGCCGCTCCCAGGCGCGCGTCTGACATCGGCCGCGCCGTGGCCACATCAAACGGCACATGCTGGCCCGGTCCCTCCGCATCTAACACTGTCACATCCGGGCAATGATTCCGTGAGTAGGTCAGGTAGCCCGCGAAGTCATCGTGCAATGCAGACGCCAAGGGATAAGCAGACTTGGCCACCTTGAATAGCACCCTCTGCAGTTTGTGGTGGATGAAAGAGTACCAATTTCCTCCCCCAGCCCCCACTCCCCCCCGGCATGCCGGTAAGTGTGTCCCGGTGGGATCCCGCTCTCCTCCACAATCGGGGCACTCCTCCACTTGGCCAAGGAGGGGCTGCTCCGCATGAATAATGTGTCGCAGGGCCACCCGGTATTCCGCCGAACTGAGCTCCAGGGCTGGGCAGCATGGAACACCCCTCATGAAAGCAGGCCCAATACTGTTGAAGGTCACCGAGAAAAGCCAGGGGAGCCGAGACGCCCCCACGTGCCCAGCCAGCCAAAGCCAATCCGCAGAGTGGAGGACAGCAGCATAGACCCGTTGGGCACGTTTTTGAGACCTGCTGTAATTACTCAACTTCTTGACGTCGTCCGCCTTTGGCACTTGTGGTGGCAAATGCTCATTTGCTCCCCTCGCCTCCCCAATCACCTCCATCGCCTCTGACACCTTCTGCATGGCCGCTTGCAAAGAATTGACATACGGCAAGTCGCTCTCAGCCCCGAGGTCCTCGGTCCCCGCCGTCACTGTTGGAAAGAGCTCCCGCATATCCTCCCAGACTTGCGCAAACCCGCCAAGCCGCACTGCTCACCCTCGCCGCCTTAGTCAGGCCCATCCCATGCGGGAGGGTGGCAAACTCACAGGAGTGCCACGCCAATCCACCGCCAGGCAGCAAGTCCCGCAACGCCCCCTGCATCCTCTTGTCATGCTCCTCAGCCGCCTCCCGCATCATCTCCGGCGGCACACCTCGCAGCCAGAACCCCAGCCTCGGGTGGGCACAGAATCGAAGCAGGAGCCCCTGGGCCTGCGCATGCCCAAGCTTGTTCAAGAGGGGTAGATGCACTGTGTGTGTATGTGTGTGGTTACATCATTCGTCTACGGCTCGCTTTTTGGGAGTATCTTGGATTCGTCTGACGCTAGCTCCCTCTCCGTGTACAGTGCTCATGGTTATTACACATGCCGGGGGACTTGTGTTCTTTGACCTTGATATGAGTACTGGTGGATCGCTGTGAACGGGGACGGCCGCCGGGTGGAAGTGGGTTTTGGGAGGCGGTTATCCCTGTGGTGCCATTCCGGCGGGCACTGCCTCTTGGAGAGCTCGGTAGATTCGTCTGTCGTGCTGCGAGGAGAGGCAGAAGGTGGTGATGTACACCTTCTGTGTTTTCCCTTGAATTTTGTGGGGAGCACTTAGGTGCCCGCATGTTTCCTTTTGACATGGGATGTCCATGCTGTGTGGTGTGACTGCATTCATGACATAATCATGGACCAACAGGTCCCATCCATCGACCGGGAGCCACTGGGGGGCATGCCAGCAGGGTCCGCTTACTCTGTAACCCAGAGACCAACAGTTGTTTGGCGACGATCGGTCACATCGTATCATCTTTCCATGCTGCTTTGCATTTGGGTTGGGAATATGTATGCGTTTGTGGTATCTTGTCACGGCCCCGCCCTGCTCTTGATTTGCTTCTCACATCCACTGGGATGATGGTGGGCTGGCTTTTGTTGGCCAATCTCATGCCGTTCAGTGTGTATGCTTATCCTTGCGACTCCTTTGGCACCCCGAAGCCACAAGAGACTGCACTATGTACCCACGCCGGGGATCAAAGGATTCAGCACACACTTCGGGACACTCATCCGGATTCTCCGGAGCTCACTAGTGAAGAATGGGACCCCCTAAGCCTCGTTGAGCCACCCGAGCCCCTCTGCATCTGCAGCGCACTGCCACCTTGTGCGTGAAGCCGGTTCATCCCTGCCCCCCGAGCTGCGCGAGCCATATCTCCACCACCAAGCCCACGCGCAAGACCACCTCTCTGCTCCCTGAGCCTCACTGGGCCACCTGAGCCCTTCACATGTGTGTGTATGCTTATCCTTGCGACTCCTTTGGCGCCCCGTAGCCACAGAAGACTGCACTGTGTACCCACGCCGGGGATCAAAGGATTCAGCACACACTTCGGGACACCTATCCGGATTCTCCGGAGCTCACTAGTGTGGGTGTGCTTATCCTGCGACTTTGGCCCCGTAGCCGTAAGACTGCACCTATGTACCCACGCCAGGGATCAAAGGATTCAGCTCACTAGTGTGTGTGTATGCTTATCCTTGCAACTCCTTTGGCACCCCGTAGCCACAGGAGACTGCACTAGTGTGTGTGTGTGTTTGGTTTTTCCCCATCCGACATCCATGCCGGCGACAGATGGATACATTTTTGGGGGTGCCCAGAGCGAGTAGGGGAGACCTTGGTGGAGCGTGCACCACAGCTAGGGGTCCCCTGTCTGGTTTGAAACCTCTAGCTTGCCTGGGCTTGAGCACAGGATTGGAATATTTCCATGATGGACCTGTGTTGCCAAGCTGGATGAGCTCCCAGCTACCCCACATTCTCGGCTGTGATTGGTGTTTGTGATGGGTTCGCTTTGCGCTTGGATTGGGATGTGTCGAAGTGGATGGTATCTTGCCAATATTATTGAATAATCAAAATATTCCTGAATGCTTCTCACTCCACTTGGATGATGGTAAGGCTGGCTTTTGTCGGCGGATCTCATGCCGTTCAGTGTGTTTGCGCTCCATCGGAATAACAAGGCTTTCAGATATAGTTATTGGGTGATTGGTGGTGAGGAAGACTCAGCCAGGCTTAAGGTTTTCATAGTGAAGCATGCAATGCAATAGATTGTCTTTAACCAAGATCATGACACAAACTTGCCCAAAAAGTGTCTCGAGCCGACCTCATGAAGCGCCCTTTCGGTATTCAGGTGCTCTTCACGCAGTGGCAGAAGCCTCAAATGGTTGATCGAGTCATTCTGCCGGATGAAATTGTGGATTGCAATGCACCATCCTCGAGCAAGGTGTTCGTCGATGGAGCAGATGCGGGCCATGGAATCTGCCAAATCTGTGAGCGTGAAATGCCTCTTACCTTCCACCACTTAGTGCCCAAGCAGATGCACCCACGGCTAATAGAAAATAACCTGAAGGTATTCCACAAGCGCCGAGAGCACCCTCATTCATGCTGCAATGGTCATAGTTGCCGCTACGATCTACCACATTTTGCTTTTTTGTGAGGGCGTGATGCATCCGGACATTGGCGATGGTTGAAATCTTATGGTCGAGGATGCGTTCATTTATGCTCACCTTTTCCACACACCATATGCATTAGGAATACAAGCGAGTGCGAGAAAATAAACAGGTTTACCCTACGCTCGTTTAATGAATTGGTGCCGCAGGGATGCCCAGAGCTTCAACAATTGTATCTCCTTCACGATGTCGACCATGATATGGAAACAAAGGTGCAATCCGTGCCATTACTATAGACTTGTCTATTGTTTCTCACATTGAAATAGTCACAGAAACGAAATTTCTTATGGACAAAATATCTTTGGGATGAGCGGTGAATTATGCCCACATGTGAATGCGAACACCGTGATTCATCACTGCGGAATTTCCCAACGCGTGTCCAATACATTGTCATGATGTGATGGACGTGTGATGAATAGGCCATCCTCATGTGTGCTTTGTAAATACAGATGCAAGAGGGGCTTCTAACCCGACGCCTTGACAGGCTTTGATGTCCCTCGAAGTGTGTGGATTTGTTTGGAGCTCACGATGAGCTGTTGCATGGTGCAGGACAAGTATCGACAAGGCGGCTTGCGCATTTTTTTAGGAAGCCATGGAACATTGATATGCCGTCCTTGTCATTCGATGGTGCATAAGTACGTCCCGAACGATGTTGCGACCAGACAGCTTTTTGCCCAATGAGATCTTTGACGTGCGAACCAATTTTGTGATAGGCCCCTCACAGGACAACAAATGCTCGCATCGTTGGTTGTAGGTGAGATCATTCTTTGGTCAGTTGCAGGGTTTAGCTTGTGTCGCTTATAGAGTATAGGCTGTGTTGCTTGTCGTGTGTAACTTGTGTGCTGTTTTACAATCCTTTCGCATGTGTAGGGAGTGCCCAAGAAGGCACACACACACACATGTGTTGAGCTAGAATGCAGATGATGCCAATGTCGGTGGATTTCCCCCCATAAGCAAGTGAGTAGGGTCAAGAGGTTGCATACAGCGTAGGTGATATCATAAACAAGAGCATATGGATGCATCCACACGGTCTGCATGCATCTTATGGAAGCCAGTATATGTGTACTAATTAGATATTGTTCACATTTCTTTGACCAAGGATTTGGCTTGAAAATTGCACAAATCCAAGCATTGCCACATCCACCTTACCCACACACAACGGGATATGCCTGTATGGTCTGCCAGGCTTGTGCTTCTCTCATCCCCCCGTGGATTTGTTGGACTTTATGAAGTCCCGTAGAACCCGTGCCTTCAAATTTGTATATGTTTAATGCTGCAATCTTCATCTAGACTGGTTTACATGTTTGGTTGACAGGCCGTGTGTCCAATTACAGGGTCGAAGACCATGCATCGTTAGCGAGAGATTGGTTCACCATAGATAGATTAAACCAGCATCCAGACATTTGCAAGTGGAGAACATGGGCGGCAGCCCAAAAAGGTGTTCGGAAGGGGGATCACCGGCTTCGTAATTCGAGATGATTAATATGTTCCCTTACCAGGATGTGAAGATTGAAGCAATTGGTATGAAATACCGACGCATCTGGTATAAGATTTAATGAATGGATGTATCGCCATCCCTGTGGAGAACTCGTGTGCAAATCGCTCACAAACCGATTATATCTCTTTCCAAATCATTCCAGTGTTGATATCACAGTTCTTGTTATAACCATTGTGAAACAATTTAGCATATGATTGAGTATGATGATGCCAAACACCGTATAACCACGTAAATGATATCCATGGTGAGAGTCTTCTGTCTGCTCGAATGGAGGCAGATTTCGGAATGTATGAATAGCCGTTCTTCTGACCTTGTTAAAGCAAGCGACATACATCGTGTTCACAGCAATTTGCTAATAAAATTTGGTATGCAAACCCTGTTTATACACATCCAGGCAGCACCAAAACTGCGAGTCCTGTGTGCAGACCCGCGGTGAGCAGAACACCAGTCGAACTCGCAAAGGTTGCACTCACAAGTGCAAGACTCGGTGCGAAGGATCGTTGTTTCAACAAATAATTGTAGCACCCAAGAGTGCAAGTCCCAGCGTGCAATCCACCCATAGCTACCACTCATCACAGGTCCAATTCTCAGTGGAAAGGATATCATGCGCACATGCAGCAACAACCAATGCGAGTCCCGGTGGGCAGGACCCCAGTTGTACTCGTGCGTGTGCAGCACCGACCAGTGCGAGTCCCAGTGCACAGGACCCCAGTTGTGCTCGCGCGTGGGTTGCACGCCTACCAGTGCGAGTCCCGGTGTGCAGGACCCCAGTTGTGCTCGCGCAGGCGGCACCAACCAGTGCAAGTCCCGGTGTGCAGGACTCCAATTGTGCTCGCGCAGGCGGCACCAACCAGTAGTCCCAGTGTGCAGGACCCCAGTTGTGCCTGCGCAGGCGGCGCCAACCAGTGCGAGTCCCGGTGCAGGACCCCACCCGTGCTCTGCGCAGGCGGCACCAACCAGTGAGTCCCGGTGTGCAGGACTCCAGTTGCTGCGCAAGCGGCACCAACCGCAGTGAGTCCCAGTGTGCAGGACCCCAGTTGTGCTCGCGCGTGGCTGCACGCTTACCAGTGCGAGTCCCGGTGTGCAGGACCCCAGCCGCGCAGGCGGCACCAACCAGTGCGAGTCCCGGTGTGCAGGACTTTAGTTGTGCTCGCGCAGGCGGCACCAACCAGTGCGAGTCCATTCAGTGTGCAGGACCCCAGTTGTGATCACGCGTGAGCAGCACCAACATCCGGGGTTTTTTAATGCGAAAATACTTTATATAATTACATAGATCGGTCCACTTCACCATATTGGACGCAGCCCAAAAGGGTGTGTGAATAGAATATAAATGGTACAGAGTGTATTTTCTGAATCAGATGACAAGATTCGCGATCACTCGTATAATCGATGCAGGCGGCATTTTTCGTACAGCAATACAGTGAATGTGTCATGCACCACGTTAAAGTTACCCGTGATGTATTCAAACTAATTATGGAAGACACACGAGTACGCTGACTGGCAGGGCTCGGGGTTTATTCCGGATTAATTTTGGGCCCAAAACTAGATTAAAAATAATAGTTCCTACTTTCGAATTAAATGACACCTAGGGTACCACCTGGTATCCTCAAGTCTACTTTCCCCTGGGGGAAAAGCTATTTTCCCCTGGCCAATCACCGGACTAGGGGAAAATATGCCGGTGACTAGGGGAAAACTGGCCCACCCGACCGCACCATTGCATGTCACGACTAGTAGTCCTAATCCCCCAAAAAATTCTACCTCCTTTGACCTAAGTATTTCCTCATGGGAGGTTATCTTCACAGTTAGTCTGCCACACGACAGTGTCACTGTAAAGCGTAGAGAAATTTCGCACCACTCATATTCACACTTTTCTCTAGCGTCATTCCTTCGAACGTAACGATGCGAAAAGCCAAAAGGAGACTTATGGGTGAAGCAACGACAACGGGCGCACCACCAACGCCTATGACCCGAGGACAATGGCAAGCTATGATTGAAGGCTTGCCGACCGTTTCTACATCACAACGACTACGATCGCAGGTGCACGCTCGCTTACACGCAACCCTCCCATAGGCACGTGATAAATCACCGTCAATGATCTCGCACTGAATACTTCGCTTTCCCCTGCAGTGCGGGTGTTGATCACGAGGTTTGTGCGTTTGTTCCGCACAAAACTTTTCCGCGCGTAAGAATGGCGTTCGAGAGGAGGGAGGAATGAGTATGCTAGGATGTGGACAGGGCAAGAAGACGACGAACAATGATGAGGACATGAAGTAGGTTGAGGTGATACGTTATGTCTCCCCGCGTTTGTTCCGCACAAAACTTTTCCGCGCGTAAGAATGGCGTTCGAGAGGAGGGAGGAATGAGTATGCTAGGATGTGGACAGGGCAAGAAGACGACGAACAATGATGAGGACATGAAGTAGGTTGAGGTGATACGTTATGTCTCTCCCTTTCATTCCTGCATGGCCCTCGTTTTTTAAGTCGCTTACACCAAACAGTTTCGTGCTTTGTCGAGCGCCATAAAAATAATTGCGAAAGAAAATTAAGTCATAACTTCTAAACTTTCCATATCTCTAACAACCCCACGCATACGATGATGTGTCTATGTGCAGGAACAGTGTCGAGAGCAGGATGTCGCAAATTACCAGGAGCAGATCACCAAACTAAAGAAGGGGGAGACCGACCTCCTCCTTCAATTGGAAGTGCTTCGAAGTAGGCACGAAGCCCTAGTAGTGTGTCATGATCAAGCGCTTCACACAATTCGCGACCACGAGGAAGAAATAGATAGGCTTTCTGCCGAGCTTTCTGCCGCGCGTTCTGCCCGCCCTCCGTTGGAGCATGCTAGTAAAGATGATGAGTGCGGGGAGAAGGATCTGCCAATAGCACCTCCAAGGAAGTGTGCGGTAGAGGTGTGTGGAGCGATAGAGGGAAAGATTCATTCCGACGGTAAAATGCTAAATGCATACGTTCGCCAAGCCTGGGAAAAACTGTAAGGGAATTTGCATCAACTGCACCCGCAAAAGGGGTAGCGATAAGAGGTGGGATCCAAGGGAGTGACCTTGTAAAGAGGGGCAACTTAATGCCACAACATTGTGTGTGCGTGTGTGTGTATTATATATCTTTGCACAAAATAGCTTGACCATACACCACTAGAAATTCTAGTAGGGGTCATATGCTGTGCCAGGGGGCACGATAGACTGTCAATTAACCCCACGGAAGGGGGATCCGATTCAGATTACCGGCATATTGGGAGAAATATTGATAGGGACTCTGAGATCGTGGATGAAAGAGTGGCTATACCGCATCACGAAAGTGGTGCACGAAAGTGGTTCATAAAATTCACACTGCTGTAACCCGTAACGCGCCGGGTATTCTGAATTACTTATGACATAATTGCATATAATATAGATTTGGGATCTGCCGTTTCCCGATATTCAACGCGGATGAATACGTGGCACATTGTGGCAGTCCGATCAAAACATTTGCTACGGCCAAAATCGCTCCTCACCCCATAATCTATGACGATGACGATGGCACCCGAATGGTGTCATGGCATAATGCTCGGGACCTTTGGCCCGGTTTCGGAACTTCTTACGCAAAAAGACTTTTTCCTTCGGGCCCAACTTTGTTGCGCTACTGCAGGCACAGCCCCTTGTGATTTTAATCACATTACATGAAGTACAATTTTTTCCAACGTTCGTAACTAAGATATATTTATTCACAAGGCGAATACCTTTTTCTTGAGCTCTTGATCGACCCCATCTGCAACCGCATCAGCTTCGTTTGCAGTCGCGACTGCAAGCTAAGTTGATGCGGTTCAAGATAGGGTCGACCAATTCACGACAGGCGAGGGGTGTTCTTGCGTTCTAGCGCTAGAAACTTGTCAGACATATTCGTATCAATAATCTGTATGAGTATATCCCGTAAGTTTCAGGTCATACCTTGAAGCATACCTCAAACAGTCGCATATTGGTTCCAAACCCAAAACATCTGCCTTAGAAATAAATTGCGCGTTGGGCGCACAAGTAACTTGAAGCTTTGAGCTTCAAGTAACTTAAGGATATGCATCTTGGCAGTATTTGTGCCAAGTTTCGTGCTCTATGACGCACGGGATGCCCTTGGCTGTTTGGCATCTTTGGGTTTGGGTTCGAACCCAAACCCAAACCCAAAACATCTGCCTTGGAAATAAATTGCGTGTTTCGCGCACAAGTAACTTGAAGCTTTGAGCTTCAGGTAACTTAAAGATATGTATCTTGGCAGTATTTGTGCCAAGTTTCGCGCTCTAGGACGCACGGGAAGCCCTCGGCTGTTTGGCATCTTTGGGTTTGGGTGTCACGTTCGAACCCAAACCCAAAACATCTGCCTTAGAAATAAATTGCGCGTTGGGCGCACAAGTAACTTGAAGCTTTGAGCTTCAAGTAACTTAAATAAATATCTCTTGGCAGTATTTGCGCCAAGTTTCGTGCGCTAGGACGCACGGGAAGCCCTCGGCTGTTTGGCATCTTTTTTTATTAACCCAAACCCAAAACTGCCTTGCAGAATTGGAGTTATCATGCACTCTAAATAACGAAACCTGGCAGATACGTGTATTCATAACAATAATATGAATATATCCTGGAAGTTTCAGGGCCTACCGTCAAGCATACTTCAAACAGTCGCATCTTGACAAGAGGCGTTATGGGTTTGGATTCTCTTGTCAAGATGCGACCGTTTCGAGCATACTCGAAGGCATGCTCTGAAACTTACGGGATACATTCGTATTATTGATACGAATATATCTGACAGGTTTCTTGCGCTAGAACGCAAGAACATCCCTCGGCTATTGTGAATTGGTCGACCCTATCTTGAACCCCATCGACTTAGCTTGCAGTCGCGACTGCAAACGAAGCTGATGCGGTTGCAGATGGGGTCGATCAAGAGCTCAAAAAAAGGTATTCGCCTTGTGAATACATATATCTTAGTTACGAACGTTGAAAAAATTTGTACTTCATGTAATGTGATGAAAATCACAAGGGGCTGTGCCTGCAGTAGCGCAACAAAGTTGGGGCGGGCAAGCGATAACTCGCATTTCCATAGTTAATAACTCACAAACGGCGTTGTTGTCACTGTTAAGAACTGCAAAAAGCGACAGGAATTGCAAAAACGGACACGATTCTGTACAAGACGACACAGTCATGCGATGCTCGTTGTCATCGCGACACCCCCCCCCACTTCGTATGTTTTAAAGTTATAATCACGATCTCCGAATTCGCCTGCCAGGTCAAAGCCATCGCAGCACGAACATTGGTGCACATTTTCGCATTTTCGCATTTTAGTGAATGTAACCCTTTTGGATATTCGCTACATCGCGGCCAGATTATTGGCTGAAAAAAAGGATTCCCACAGGGCATTTGGTTATTGGTCATAATGTCCAGGTGCTATAATGACCTGGAAGCTATCTTCCCAGAGATCTTCAAAATCGTAACGTTGAATTATAAGATTTATACCCCAGGCAAAATTCTGCTTTCACCGCCAGATTGAAAACTCTCAACTGTGAATCTTGCGGTTCGAAGCACTCTTGAGAGTGAAAATCGGTTCTCTACCCCCTTCGACCCTAGAAGCCCTAAGGGATACCCCCCCTACGAAAGGTACTCACGAAAGTGGAATTAAGGGTTTTTGGCTCACCAAAGTGTACTCGGTCGATGCGAATACTCGATTTCTGGACAAAAAGATGCGCCTCGTCGAGATCTTTCCATCGATCCGCGACTTTAGTATTCGCATCGACCGAGATCACTTTGGTGAAGATCCGCACCCTTTGGTGAATCCGTCACGAAACCTGGTTTGGTGATTCACAGAAGTGGTTTTCCACTTTCGTGCACCACTTTCGTGAGGTGGCCTCACCAAAGTGGTTCACAGGTCCCGAGGGCATTCAAGAGCAAAAAATCTTGGCCGTATGACAGCCGTCCTGCAGCTTGCGGTTGACTATGATCGGTGGGGCATTGCACTGTCCCAAACCAGGCAGATCAAGGAGCTCATGTCCAAGTTCAAGCTTCCGGCCAAAACCTTTCACAATCAGTGAATCCGATGGATGTGAACCTCATTATCCAGAAGCCGGAGCACCCTGATCTCACCCTTGTCACCCCGTATCTCTCACTGCTCGGGTCCCTGCTGTGGATTGCACGGTGCACCAGGCCAGATGTGTATTACTCGGTCATATATCTGGCACAGTTCTCCTCATGCCCCTCGGCTCAGGCCTGGGAGGCACTTCAGAGAGTGGCTCAGTATCTTTACTTCACACGGCACTACCGTATCCGTTATGCTTACCCCAGTGCACCGCTTTCTGTGCTCACAATACAGGTGTATTCGGATGCTGACCATGCTCGTGACAAACTCAACGGGTGCCTCTCCTACTCAGGGGGCATTGTGTTCCTCAACGGCATGGTGCTTCATTGGGTGTGTGCCCGCCAGACTGATGCTGAGATGTCCTCCACTGGATCTGAGTATGTGGCCGCCTCTGTGGTTGGGCAGCGGGCCATGTCGGCTATCCATATGATTGTGGAGATGTTCGGATTTATCAGAATCACGCAGCAGGAGCCGGGTGTGTCTGCTCTGGCTCTGTCTACGGCCTTTCCTGCAGCTGACACTTCTTGGATGCAGAGGGCGGCCACGTTCTTCGAGAATCATGCTATGGGTCATGGTCAGATGGGCCCCGCATCCCCCCTACACTACCGGGAGGCTGAGCCTGTTCCTGACAGCAGCCTGTATGCCCTGCCTCACGCGGTGCCAGTACCATTTGATGGCGCGGGCTACGAGGATGGTCCGCGGGAGTACCACTCTCAACGGTCTGGCATGTATGGTACCTCTGGACCCTTCACGTCCCAGTGGCTATTACCCAGAAGTACTGGTAATAGTACTTTCGACGCCGAAAGTACTGTCACAAGTACTTTCACGGCATAATTTTTTTCGGGGTCTTCCCATTATTGGGGGGGGCTGCCAATCATATCCCAGTCCCCTAAGGACCTAAACTGAGTTGTCTTATGCCCCATTGGTCGGCTTTCCACTTGTAGCCTTCTCAATGGATGCTAGAAGCCAAGGGGGTAGCATTTTTTGTTACATTCCATTGTTTTGTAGTTGCAAAGATAGTGCCCTCTCCTTTTGAATTTTTTGAAAGCACGCATTGGCCGATGAACAAGCTGGCGATCACTCAAATCATAACTATATATCGCATCTAATCATGTATGTGACAATAAATCTGATGACATGATGGCATGTATGATAAGTTGCGGGTCAAACCCAGCCCTACAAGTGTGTTTAAACTAAGGGATCTTATGGTAGGATAGGGTACACAAGTAGCATGCCGTGGATTCTCCCAACGGGCACCCTTGTACCGAGTATCGCTCGGAGATGATTTGTAACGATGTTGTGGACTATGGGACCCATTTTTGGGACCCCGATCGATGTCTAAGGTGCATATTTGAGTTTTGAAGAGAGTTCAGAGCCTACAGACAGCGTACCAGTACGCATACACAAGTAGCATGCCGTGCTGGAATCTGTATAGGCAGCCCTGACTGGGAGTCCCGGTGCAGGCCCCTATGACAGACCCCTAGGACCAACACTGGACCGATGACTGATCTATAGGTTCGTGCTGTGACACACGCTGTGTCACAGGTAGGCTAGTATCCGAGACCGTTGCGAGACCGTTCCGGGTATATCTAGCTTAGGGTTTATTATCTTATCACAGTTTATCCACACAGTTCGGGACCCTCTGATATCTAGTGAACTAGGATATTCCGGTAGGTCGTGGCCCCATCCACGCTTTATTCCACTTGCTAGTTTGGCCATGATTGGCTAAACGGCCGCTCGGAGAGGTGGTGCGCGTTTGCACGTTTGGGCATTAGTGGAGATTTTGAGATGAGCGGCTTGCGGTGAGCGACTTGAGCCGCAGCTATGGGGTGCCGGCTTGGATTGGGTTTCGTCGTCGCAATGTTCACTATTCGCGGTTCTCTGCTCGCTCTGATCCCGCCTGCTGCCGTGTTTTGGGCTGGTGACCTTGGCACCTTTGACTTCGACGACATCTTCCTTCGCCCCTCGCTAGCATGGCCCGACCGCTCGTTCCGTGTCCGTGGCGTCGCATTTTCTCCGCGGCCCTACCCAAACGTGCTGCAGCGTACCGCCTCCCCTCAGGCTTTTCTAGAAATGGGAATGACAACAAGATCTAAGAAGTCCCTCACGAGGGACAGTGACATCGATGCCTCTTTGAGGTTGATCGACGGGGTGCGGAACACACCAACGGCGGCTACGCCTTTTGTTCCTACCCCCAACCCTGCATCAAACGTAGACGAGGACGTTGCCGTCAGGCGTTACCTGCAGGAGCAGTCCAAGCTCGTCGACGAGATCTACAAGGCGCGACTCCATCGGGCTTGGGCCAAGAGTATCCGTGAGGATATTCTTGGTGACAAGAAACATCATTTCCGCGGTACGGACGACGCTGGCCTTCTGTCCGACCTGGTGGTGCAGCTGCGTACGGAGTTTCAGTCGGCCGGACTGGAACTGTGTGCCTTTGACCTCGACGACCCTCTGGCTCCGGTGGTCAACAAGGTGAATGGCCTCTTGTACGACGTTCTGGCTCTCGTGGTGGAGAAGCACAGCAACGCCTGCGTCTGGCTCACTGGTACCGATTCTTCGACTGACCGAGATGGAAGGCGAGCCCTTGTCGACATCATCAAGGGTTGTGTTCCGGTGGCGCTACGAGAGTCGCAGCAGGAGGAGCACGCCGCGTTGCGTTATCCCGCAAACGTTGACCCGCAGCCGATCTTGGCTAAGGAACAACGTTTGGTGCGGGATAACCGAGCTTCCGACTGGACACCGACCGAGGCCACGAGGAAATTGAGCCTCTACACCCGGCTCGACCCGACCTTCTACGCTGCGGTGAAGGTCCGCTATCCCATGACCGCTGACTTGGCTCATGTGTCACTGGTTTCGCTCCGTGCCATGGTTGTGGAGATTTACCAGGCTTGGGCGCAGACGGGCGGGGGGAAGGCGGCTTCGGGCGCGGACGGCATCTCCGCGCACCTGTCTAGCAGCGAGTACGACGCACTGCTGCAGAAGATCACGGAGCTGAAGGAGCTCGTGCAGCGGCAGCAAGGTGAGGCCGCTCCGGTTGTGCGGCATCAACGGGAGCGGGTGCAGCAGCGGCAGCAGCAGCAGCGGGGGCAGCAGCCGCGTGGGTTCCGTGTGGGGACCCACAAAACCCCACCGGTGGGATTCGACCGCGACGATCAGCGGGCGAAGCCGTTCTGCGGTAGGTGCAAGAAGGCGGGCAAAAGTGAGGCGTATCACTTCTACCGCGACTGCCCGTTGGGCGGGCGCCAACACCCGCCCACCTCTGCCGCGGCATTTTGCGTTCCCATCGACGAGGAGGACGCAGAGGGGGTGCACGCACTCGCCATGTGTGCGTTGTTCCAGCAGGCGGCGGATGACGGGGCGGAGTCCTTCGCGCGTGCGGCAGCCGCGTACGGGCCGCCCGCGGTGCTTTGTGCGGGAGCGGTCGGCGGCATCGACGTGTCCGCCTACGGCTTCACCGTGGAGCAGCAGCCGGCTTCCGAGGGAGATGACATTCTCCGCCGGCTCGACGATCTTGCCGCGGAGGTTCACTCCGCGGCCAACCCGCAGGTGCATTACACTCACGCATCTTTCCCGCCTCCTGCCAGCATCGGACAGGAGGCTTCGGCTCTGGTGTGCGGTCCCGCCGCAGCGGTGGCCACGCCGGAAGAGCAGGTTCCGGCAGGTGGTGCGGCGGCATCGGCATCCGCCGTGCCGGCCCCTGCTATGCCTGTCTCGCAGGGAGAAGATGAGGAACCCGCGCCACTTCAATCGGCGCGGGTGACCACCACAGCGGACGCGGACGGTGAGTTCGCTGGGTTCGTTCAGACCGTGAACCACGCCGCCGTCGAGCCGGTTGATCTCACGGGTTACGACACGGACGATTACGAGGACTTCGCTGACGGCAGCTTCGTCGTGAAGCCGCGGGCCTCGGCCATCTCGGCAAATCACTCGTCGACGCCCGCAGCCCGAGCACCTCACTCTGGTGGTGCTCTGGGAGATGGGCATGCGGGTGCTCCCCGCAGCTACGGCTGTGGAAAGCCTCCGTGGGGCTTCCCCGCCCACGCGGGCTTGTGGGGGATGCCCTTCCTTCTCTCTTTCATTCTCTTGATTTCTGTCGTGGGAGTGGGAGCTGCCACCTATACGGTGGCCAACGACATCGACCCTGTGCAGGTATCGGGTCGGGCTGCGCGGCAGCCTGTGCTGTGCAGGAGTGAGGAGTTACCGCTTGACACGGTGCCATGTGCCATCCCGCCTCGTCTCCACCGGCGGGTGCAAAGGCGGCAGGGCCTCTATATGGCCCCGGTGCCGTGGCATCCCGGACCGTCGCCGCCTGGCATCTTATTTGAGGGCGGTCCTCCGTTGTCGCCGGCATCGTCTTCGGATGACGAGGCGCCACCGTCGGGCAGTACTTGGCAGCACCCCAGTGCGGTCCAGCCTCCCGTGATCGACGAATCGACGACACCGACTCCGTCAAATTCTCTGGCGAATGATTTCTCAGTGACCGACACCTTGCACTTTGGCAGCCCTGTGTTACTCCGCCGTGCTACTGTGGACTACTACAGTGCTCGTTGTGGTGACGGTGCTCCTCTGGCCATTGTCCCCGAGTAGTTATGTTTCTGGTTCTGGCAGTACACCACTTTCATGGTGGTGTGCTGAGATGTACTTTGACCTCAACACGGTCTTCCGTCTGGTTTATGCTTTTGCTTTGACAACTTTGAACTCTTCAATCTGACTTGCTGACACAGAGCTTTTCAGTAGTTTAGCAGGACTTGCATTGCCTGTATGTTTCTGCTCTTATGCCGGCTAGAGGGTTTCAATTTGTGTATCAGAATTGCACAGTTGAATTAGCAGTTAGGTTTGTCACCCTAGCTCCTACCCTAACTTATCTTAACATTCTGACTCTCCTAGACAGTCACCACCCGCAGTGCTGGGGTGGTGTGCTGGAATCTGTATAGGCAGCCCTGACTGGGAGTCCCGGTGCAGGCCCCTATGACAGACCCCTAGGACCAACACTGGACCGCTGACTGATCTATAGGTTCGTGCTGTGACACACGCTGTGTCACAGGTAGGCTAGTATCCGAGACCGTTGCGAGACCGTTCCGGGTATATCTAGCTTAGGGTTTATTATCTTATCACAGTTTATCCACACAGTTCGGGACCCTCTGATATCTAGTGAACTAGGATATTCCGGTATGCCGTGGATTCTCCCAACGGGCACCCTTGTACCGAGTATCGCTCGGAGATGATTTGTAACGATGTTGTGGACTATGAGACCCATTTTTGGGACCCCGATCGATGTCTAAGGTGCATATTTGAGTTTCGAAGAGAGTTCAGAGCCTAGCAGACAGCGTACCAGTACGCATACACAAGTAGCATGCCGTGGATTCTCCCAACGGGCACCCTTGTACCGAGTATCGCTCGGAGATGATTTGTAACGATGTTGTGGACTATGAGACCCATTTTTGGGACCCCGATCGATGTCTAAGGTGCATATTTGAGTTTCGAAGAGAGTTCAGAGCCTACAGACAGCGTACCAGTACGCATACACAAGTAGCATGCCGTGGATTCTCCCAACGGGCACCCTTGTACCGAGTATCGCTCGGAGATGATTTGTAACGATGTTGTGGACTATGAGACCCATTTTTGGGACCCCGATCGATGTCTAAGGTGCATATTTGAGTTTTGAAGAGAGTTCAGAGCCTACAGACAGCGTACCAGTACGCATACACAAGTAGCATGCCGTGGATTCTCCCAACGGGCACCCTTGTACCGAGTATCGCTCGGAGATGATTTGTAACGATGTTGTGGACTATGAGACCCATTTTTGGGACCCCGATCGATGTCTAAGGTGCATATTTGAGTTTTGAAGAGAGTTCAGAGCCTACAGACAGCGTACCAGTACGCATACACAAGTAGCATGCCGTGGATTCTCCCAACGGGCACCCTTGTACCGAGTATCGCTCGGAGATGATTTGTAACGATGTTGTGGACTACGAGACCCATTTTTGGACCTTGATCGAAACACCATAGCAAGACCCTACTTTTATGTTATCTTACCAGAGTAACCACTGAGTGTGTAATATGTTAGGAATGTGCGCTGCTATCATTCTGAGTGGGAATATAGTGGCCTCTACGTGTTCACATTGAAGTTTAAGAAAGTCGGAAATTAAAAAATCGTGCAGTTGGAGTAATTAGGCTCCAAAATTAATTTTCCTGAAATTAAATGTGGCAGTGTGTCTGGAAATCTATTGTTTAATAGTAGGGTTGATTCAAATCGGTTCGGCAAGCGGTGTAATACTAGTACGGTCATGCATTAATGTTAAGATCGATATATTTGATATATACATCACTTTATAACTCGCATGGATCGCAATATCGAGGCAGTTATGGCAATTTGGGTTTGGGTTTGAATGTGGCCAAAATGGCATTATTGTGGAGTATGTGACCAGCATTCCGCTTGGGAGGAATGCCATAAATTGTGCAAGCTAAACATGGATCAAACCCCTCAACTCAAAGGACACTCATCTATGGCAGTATATCGAATTTTAGAAATGTTAACGAGCTCTATACATTCACATATACCGGAATATCCTAGTTCACTAGATATCAGAGGGTCCCGAACTGTGTGGATAAACTCTCATAAGATAATAAACCCTAAGCTAGATATACCCGGAACGGTCTCGCAACGGTCTCGGATACTAGCCTACCTGTGACACAGCGTGTGTCACAGCACGAACCTATAGATCAGTCAGCGGTCCAGTGTTGGTCCTAGGGGTCTGTCATAGGGGCCTGCACCGGGACTCCCAGTCAGGGCTGCCTATACAGATTCCAGCACACCACCCCAGCACTGTGGGTGGTGACTGTCTAGGAGAGTCAGAATGTTAAGATAAGTTAGGGTAGGAGCTAGGGTGACAAACCTAACTGCTAATTCAACTGTGCAATTCTGATACACAAATTGAAACCCTCTAGCCGGCACAAGAGCAGAAACATACAGGCAATGCAAGTCCTGCTAAACTACTGAAAAAGCTCTGTGTCAGCAAGCCAGATTGAAGAGTTCAAAGTTGTCAAAGCAAAAGCATAAACCAGATTGAAGACCGTGTTGAGGTCAAAGTACATCTCAGCACACCACCATGAAAGTGGTGTACTGCCAGAACCAGAAACATAACTACTCGGGGTCAATGGCCAGAGGAGCACCGTCACCACAATGAGCACCGTAGTAGCCCGCAGTAGCACGGCGGAGTAACACAGGGCTGCCAAAGTGCAAGGTGTCGGTCACTGAGAAATCATTCGCCAGAGAATTTGACGGAGTCGGTGTTGTTGATTCGTCGATCACGGGAGGCTGCACCGCACCAGGGTGCTGCCAAGTGCTGCCCGAAGGTGGCGCCTCGTCATCCGAAGACGATGCCGGCGACAACGGAGGACCGCCCTCAAATAAGATGCCAGGCGGCGGCGGCCCGGGATGCCACGGCACCGGAGCCATATAGAGGCCCTGCCGCCTCTGTACCCGCCGGTGGAGACGAGGCGGGATGGCACATGGCACCGTGACAAGCGGTGACTCCTCACTCCTGCACAGCACAGGCTGCCGCGCAGCCCGACCCGATACCTGCACAGGGTCGATGTCGTTGGCCACCGTATAGGTGGCAGCTCCCACTCCCACGACAGAAATCAGGAGAATGAAAGAGAGAAGGAAGGGCATCCCCCACAAGCCCGCGTGGGCGGGGAAGCCCCACGGAGGCTTTCCACAGCCGTAGCTGCGGGGAGCATCCTCATGCCAATCTCCCAGAGCACCACCAGAGTGAGGTGCTCGGGCTGCGGGCGTCGACGAGTGATTTGCCGAGATGGCCGAGGCCCGCGGCTTCACGACGAAGCTGCCGTCAGCGAGGTCCTCGTAATCGTCCGTGTCGTACCCCGTGAGATCAACCTGTCCGATGGCGGCGTGGTTCACGGTCTGAACGAACCCAGCGAACTCACCGTCCGCGTCCGCCGTGGTGGTCACCCGCGCCGATTGAAGTGGCGCGGGCTTCACATTTTCTCCCTGCGAGACAGGCATAGCAGGGGCCGGCACGGCGGATGCCGATGCCGCCGCACCACCTGCCGGAACCTGCTCCTCCGGCGTGGCCACCGCTGCGGCGGGACCGCACACCAGAGCCGAAGCCTCCTGTCCGACGCTGGCAGGAGGCGGGAAAGATGCGTGAGTGTAATGCACCTGCGGGTTGGCCGCGGAGTGAACCTCCGCGGCAAGATCGTCGAGCCGGCGGAGAATGTCATCTCCCTCGGAAGCCGGCTGCTGCTCCACGGTGAAGCCGTAGGCGGACACGTCGATGCCGCCGACCGCTCCCGCACAAAGCACCGCGGGCGGCCCGTACGCGGCTGCCGCACGCGCGAAGGACTCCGCCCCGTCATCCGCCGCCTGCTGGAACAACGCACACATGGCGAGTGCGTGCACCCCCTCTGCGTCCTCCTCGTCGATGGGAACGCAAAATGCCGCGGCAGAGGTGGGCGGGTGTTGGCGCCCGCCCAACGGGCAGTCGCGGTAAAAGTGATACGCCTCACCTTTGCCCGCCTTCTTGCACCTACCGCAGAACGGCTTTGCCCGTTGATCGTCGCGGTCGAATCCCACCGGCGGGGCCTTGTGGGTCCCCACACGGAATCCTCGCGGCTGCTGCCCCCGCTGCTGCTGCTGCCGCTGCTGCACCCGCTCCCGTTGCTGCCGCACAACCGGAGCGGCCTCACCGTGTTGCCGCTGCACAAGCTCCTTGAGCTCCGTGATCTTTTGAAGAAGGGCGTCGTACTCGCTGCTGGAAAGGTGTGCGGAGACGCCGTCCGCGCCCGAAGCCACCTTTCCCCCGCCCGTCTGTGCCCAAGCCTGGTAAATCTCCACAACCATGGCACGGAGCGAAACCAGTGACACCTGAGTCAAGTCAGCGGCCATGGGATAGCGGACCTTCACCGCAACGTAGAAGGTCGGGTCGAGTCGGGTGTAGAGGCTCAATTTTCGCGTGGCCTCGGTCGGTGTCCAGTCGGAAGCTCGGTTATCCCGCACCAAACGTTGTTCCTTAGCCAAGATCGGCTGCGGGTCAACGTTTGCGGGATAACGCAACGCGGCGTGCTCCTCCTGCTGCGACTCTCGTAGCGCCACCGGAACACAACCCTTGATGATGTCGACAAGGGCTCGTCTTCCATCTCGGTCAGTCGAAGAATCGGTACCAGTGAGCCAGACGTAGGCGTTGCTGTGCTTCTCCACCACGAGAGCCAGAACGTCGTACAAGAGGCCATTCACCTTGTTGACCACTGGAGCCAGAGGGTCGTCGAGGTCAAAGGCACACAGTTCCAGTCCGGCCGACTGAAACTCCGTACGCAGCTGCACCACCAGGTCGGACAGAAGGCCAGCGTCGTCCGTACCGCGGAAATGATGTTTCTTGTCACCAAGAATATCCTCACGGATACTCTTGGCCCAAGCCCGATGGAGTCGTGCTTTGTAGATCTCGTCGACGAGCTTGGACTGCTCCTGCAGGTAACGCCTGACGGCCACGTCCTCGTCTACGTTTGATGCAGGGTTGGGGGTAGGAACAAAAGGCGTAGCCGCCGTCGGTGTGTTCCGCACCCCGTCGATCAACCTCAAAGAGGCATCGATGTCACTGTCCCTCGTGAGGGACTTCTTAGATCTCGTCGTCATTCCCATTTCTAGAAAAGCCTGAGGGGAGGCGGTACGCTGCAGCACGTTTGGGTAGGGTCGCGGAGAAAATGTGACGTCACAGACACGGAAAGAGCGGTCGGGCCATGCTAGCGAGGGGCGAAGGAAGATGTCGTCGAAGTCAAAGGTGCCTAGGTCACCAGCCCAAAACACGGCAGCAGGCGGGATCAGAGCGAGCAGAGAACCGCGAATATTGAACATTGCGACGACGAAACTCAATCCAAGCCGGCACCCCATGGCTGCGGCCCAAAGCCGCTCACCGCAAGCCGCTCATCTCATAATTTCCACTAATGCCCAAACGCGCAAACGCGCACCACCTCTCCGAGCGGCCGCTTAGCCAATCATGGCCAAACTAGCAAGTGGAATAAAGCGTGGATGGGGCCACGACCTACCGGAATATCCTAGTTCACTAGATATCAGAGGGTCCCGAACTGTGTGGATAAACTCTCATAAGATAATAAACCCTAAGCTAGATATACCCGGAACGGTCTCGCAACGGTCTCGGATACTAGCCTACCTGTGACACAGCGTGTGTCACAGCACGAACCTATAGATCAGTCAGCGGTCCAGTGTTGGTCCTAGGGGTCTGTCATAGGGGCCTGCAC
>LGRX02007313.1:0-36599 GCA_001247695.2 Cymbomonas tetramitiformis | reverse complement strand
GAATCTAGGGTTTAAGATTTTCCCGAGTGGAATGAAATTTTATTTAATTTTCCGGTTGTTTTAGGGTTTAAGAAATATTCCTGATTTTCAATAAAAAAATCATCTTTTTCAGCCTGAAATAAGGAAGGTTTATGGGGTTTTTGTGTTAAGAAAACATAAATTTTCAATTGAAGTTCTACAATATTTTACGCCTTTTTAAGCTTCAAATTTTTTTCGAAACTCGGTAGCAAAATGATACTTGATACGTCTGATTTTTATGAAATATGTTTTTGGGGGTTCATCGATGAACCCCTTTTTTTTTCTTCTAGTTTTATATGAATTTCAGGCCTTTTTGGGTTTTGGGGTGTTTTACAAGGGGAGGCCCTGAAAAAATTGAAAATTTGACCGAATCTAGGGTTTAAGATTTTCCCAAGTTGAATGTAATTTTATTTAATTTCCCGGTTGTTTTAGGGTTTAAGAAATATTCCTGATTTTCACTAAAGAAATTATCTTTTTCACCCTGAATTAAGGAAGATTTATGGGGTTTTTGTGTTAAGAAAACATAAATTTTTAATTGAACTTGTACAATATTTCACGCATTTTTAAGCTAATTTATTTTTTTGAAAATCGGTAGCAAAATGATACTTTTTACGTCTGCTTTCATGAATTATTTTTTGGGGGGTTCATCGATGAACCAATATAATTTTTTTCAGTTTTCTATGATTTTCAGGCCTTTTCGGCGTTTTTTTAAAATTTGAAAATTTTGGAAAAAACCCAAAATTTTTCTACACTTTCAGGAATATCTTTGGTTGGCTTTGTTCCTATTTTATGGGGGTTGCCCCGTTTTTTCCCCTTATTTCAGGCATAAAACAGCCGACTACCGCTAGGTCACCAACTCCAGTTACGACGCGCGCCCGGACTTCTCTTAAATACCGAAGAACACGGACAGAAAAAATTAAACACCCAAACACTTAAACGCTTTGGACGCTTGTACTATTCACTAGATTAGAACGCTTGTTCACGTAAAATATAAAGCTTCAAATCAATATTCAAAGCAAAGTTACCGGCGCGCATGTTTTGCCTCCAGAGTTTAACACGACTTCACCCTTTCTTGTGCCCTTCGCCCCATCGCCTACTCGTCTTCGTGCATTGACCAACTACGTTCTCCATTGGTTTTTCACGTGCTTTCGCGGACCACTACTAACCACAAGTCCCGGTGGCCGGCCCCCCAGTTCGGTTCAAAACATACTTCTCGCCAAGATCCCTAACTAACTTTCACATTATCCCTGGACACTCAGTCGCATATTTCCCAATGTGTGGTACCTGTGGAAAAACAATTACGTTAGTCCAAAGCCCAACAAACCGTGCCAATGCAAACAACAATGTCGCTTTCGTACCTGAGTTACTGCTCTTGAAAGGTCAAGGCCCCAGCTCCAAGCCGTTGTTCCCTAGTTAGTGACAACCCATGTGCCACAACCAGGTCCGTAGGTGAAGGCGGTACATCACAGTGGTTGGGCAATACCGTAGCGCAGCACTGGTGGTGAAGACAGAATTGGAACTTGTGCTTCACCCACTGACCATTCACCTTGCGCCGACCCATGACCACCACCCTTGGGCCATCCTTTGAAAGGATGGGCTGGGATTGCTTGTGGGTCTTCGCTGTCACGCAACCCTTGCGGGACTCGGAGGCCGCGCATCTTGCTTTCCTACCGGTACCGGGCACCACCATCCATTGCCCGTAGGCCAGTTCCTCACTCCCGACACGATCGCCGGTGGTGAGGCGGGATCCCAGCGCCGTTAAGATGTCGTCGATCTCCTCCGTGGTAAACCCCGAGTGCACGTAAAATGCATGTCCAGGTTTGAACCCCGCGCGGAATAGGAGGGTGGACAGGCACAAGCAAAGCTTCACCGAAGTCGACCTTCCCACGCGAGTCATCGTTTGGCGCCATGAGTAGCATGAGCAGGTGATGCGTTGTTGCGCCGCCCGGGCCAGATGACCAAATATCACCCGCGAGGGTTCACCTCGACCAGAGGACAAGGTGTAACTGCGGTCCAGGAAGCCGTCGTGTCTTCCACGTGCGGTTAAACGGACGGTGGGTTGGCCAACCTGTATCACTTTCAAGCGCTTGTCAGGCTGCAAGAACATGCGAGCCAACATTTGCGCGTGGCCTTTCGTGGTGCTTGTCTGGTACCGCACCTCGTCCAAAGACCCGACGGACACGCGGCGAGTGTCCACGTAGCGATGTTCGGAATGAAAGTGCACCGCGGTCTCCAAATATTGCACCACGAGAGCCGCGTCCACCTCTTGGGAAGACTGCCAAACATAACGGGCGGCCGGGTCCTCGGTGTTTGGGTCGAACTGCCATTGGAACTCCAAAGGGTTCTCGAGGCATGCCCGCACCAACTTGATGGCCGGAGTCGGCGTTCCAGGCTCGTCGATCGTCACCCAAGTCTTAGTCCTCTTCCCCATCGATCGGACTTGGTTTGGTCGGTGACTGCGTGTCTCCGTCGTCACTGGACCAGGAGTGACATATATTTCACGCACCTCCTCAAGGACGTCGTACGCGGTGTGGCGTGCGCGTTGCATGGCGGTGTACACCCTTCGCCGCTCATCGTAGAGGGTGTTCGTGCGGGAGTCCCGCTGGCTGTGGCCACCTTCTCCTACGTGCTCCAACCAGGCGGACTGAGTGATGTACGTCACGTTCTCCAGGTGCAAGAACTCGGAGGCCGGCAGATTCACGCCGATCAGGTTGCCGTCCTTGGAGAAGAGTTGCTCCGCCGGGTTAGCCCCTTTGCTTTGTGTGAAAAGCTGCAGGGTGCGTTCGCCTTCACCTTCGTAAAATAAAACGAGCGAAGACAAAGAGGATTGCACGCTCTTGCTCTCTTGCTCCATGATGAAGTCGAAGAGGCGCGCACGTGCGTCCATCACACGTCTGGGGGCTTGTGCTTCGTACCACCGTGTGAACAGTGTCCGGAACTGGGTCTCCTCGAAACTCTTGTCCAAACACCGAGCGTGTATCCCCATGTTCGCAACGAGGTGCAAGTCACAGCCTTTCTCCAACGAGTTGCCCGCCTCGTCCCGCGTCATGTACTTCTTTCGGTCCTCCCGGCGCATGAACTTGTTGTAGTTCAAGCGGATGCCGATCCAGCCTCCGCCACCCGCGTCACGGACGAAACCGACGGGACGAAAGCAAATCTCACCTTTTGGGTTGGTCTTTACCCAAACCTCCTTGTCTCGATATTTCGCGAAGTCGGCGTCCTCCATGGCCACCGTCCGGCAAGCGTAGTCGATGCCTTGCCACATCTTCTCCTCATCCACACCGCGTTCACCCGCCAGCAGCACGAAGGTTGCTAGTTTTATCAACCCAATTCCGGGCACGACCGTTGCAACCTTCTCGACAACGCGACCGTTAATGCAGCTGTGGCCACCATCAGAACATGCGTAGCAACCGATGAACGGAGGCTTGCCGAGAATGCGGTCCATCAACAGCATGATCTTCGCGGGGGACCACGGCAAGTCCAGGGGGCACATGAACCAGTTCAGAGGTGCGGTGTCGAAAAGAAGAGTACGGTATCCCTTTGAGTCTAGGATCCGTTTCATTTCCTTGACCTCGTCATCAGCAGCACGCTCGGGGGCACGTTGAGTCGCACGGTGTTCTTTCATCACGTCGCGGACGGCGCGAGCGTCTTGCATTTCGCGGGCCACCTAAAATGGAACCATGCATTAAGAATAACATGTCCCCGACGTATAACGGAAAGGTAACACAAAAATAGGGCGATACCTTGTACACGTCGATGGGAGAGCCGTCCGGAGAGGAAAGCATCTTCTCGAAGGCAACCGTTGTGGCGGAGTTCTTCAGCTTCTCGGAAGTGAAGCGACCACCGAAAACGGGAAGGGCTTCTTTGATGGCGTCTTGGGTTTCTTTGGAAACAACGGCCTTCCCCTTTTTATCCATGGGTTGGCAGGCATGGGTGCCTTCGTGTCTAAAGAGCAGTAGGTGGCCTTCGGCTGCGGGAAGGTCGATGCGGACCAAAGTAGCCCGGGCACCACAGGTAATAACTTCCATGGGTTCTTGACACTTTTTGCATGGAGGGCCTTCAATCTGAAAGAAGAAAAGAAAAGCGTAAGGTCCTACTGGAAAAGTGGGGAAAGTGTACGGGAAAACCTTGGGATTAAAATACCTCAACGCCGAGGAAAGCGGAAGCGGAGCGTTTGCCACGTTGTTGAGAACTTGTCTGAACGAACTCTTTGTCATGGGTTTTAAAGAAAGAGCACTCCGTATTCCTGCAAAGTTTTTCTCCAAGGCAGTTTTGAAGTCGAACTTGAGAGTTGCAGTCCTTGACAGCATCTTGTCGGGTTACCTCCGCCCAAGTTGTGGCGCAGGCGTGGGACCAAGAACGGTTCGTGACATGGAAGTCAAGTTTGTTCAGCGGTAGACCGCCCTTCCCGGTTGGTTTAGGAAGAGGTGAGGACATGTGGTGACCAAAAGTTACATTGCCATCGACGTCGAAGGGGACCTTGTTCACACGTTTGCAATCTGCGGGCCACTTAAAAGAAGAGGCGTGACTGGAAGTCGAGTCGGACTTGGAAAGGTTTGTCGAAGCGACGGACTCCGTGGGTTTGGGCTTCGTGTTTGGTGAGAACCGGGGAGTCTTGCACTCGCCGGTGTAAATAATGTCTTCTTCATCATCGCTGTCATCGCTTTCGCTGTCGCTTACCAAGATTGGCATGTTGTCGTCGGTAGGAGTACCGTACACATTGTGCAAGAAGCCCGCGTGAACGGGAAACAGGTCCAAAGAGCAAGCAACGGAGTCATCGTACTCGGAGGTGACGGAAAGATCTTCTTTCTTGTCAAGACTAAAAACATTGCAAAGTGTGTCGCTAGTCACAAAAGGGTCTCCAAGATGCCAAACAATAGGAATTTCACGAACGACATCCCCGGTTTCAAGGCAGCGAAAAGTAACAAATTGAGTGGACATTGCATTAGCCCTAGGAAGTCGGTAAAATAAATGCACTCCCGAAGTGAAAGTGTCGAGGAGAGGCCTTAAAAAACTCTAGTCGCCAAAATAAAAGGCGACGCCGAAATAAAATCGAGTCGAGGCGACGGCTGGGAAATTTTCGAGTCGAGTCGAGAACGACACCGACCAAACGAGTCTAGCTGTTTCGGAAAGAGAGGCGAAGGAAAAAATCGAGTCGAGTGTCGAGTCGAGGCGAAACCTTCAAAATATTCGACTCGAGGAAACGCTTTGAAAATTTAAAAAAAAAATATCGAGGCGAAAAAATATCGAGTCGAGAACGACACTGACCAAAGGAGTCGACGTGTTTCGGAAAGAGAAGTCGAAGAAAACCTGAAGACAGTTGAGAGCTAGTAAAGAACTCTAGCCGCCAAATAAAAAGCGCAAAGATTTAAAGTCAAAAGAAACAAGCAAAGATGCCTGCAAAAAAACGAACCACCAAGAAGTCCGGGGATGGCAACACGGAAAGGTTGGTTTACGCGGACGTGATGGAACAGCGTTTCGTTGAGCAGAAAGTGCTGAAGCTCGCGGACTGCTCTTTCGCTGACAACCCAAGAGGACACAATCACAACGGTGTCAACGTGGAGAAGTCCGTTGAGAAAAACGGCATCGACCTTTCCCAAACCATGATCTGGCGCCGCGCCAAAAAAGGAGATCCTAAGGCCCACGGGTAAGTTTCACTAAACCTTCTTGAAGAACTGCGCTGACAAAAGGTAGAAGAGACAAGTGTGAAAAAGCGTTCATCGATGAACGCTTTTTAAAAAACACTGCTAAAGAAACAAGTGTTTTAACAGGTTTAAAGAAAAGTGTTCATCGATGAACGCTTTCTTTATTTTGTTTCTGAAGCTTGAGTATTTTAAACTGTTTTTAAGAAAGCGTTCATCGATGAGCGCTTTTCTTAGTTTTCCTTGTATTTTCCCTAAAACTTTGCGGTTTGGAGTTGCAAAAGCTGCGACATTTCTGTGTGATTCAGCTTTTTTCTCAGGAAAAATACAAGGAAAACTAAGAAAAGCGTTCATCGATGAACGCTTTCTTAAAAACAGTTTAAAATACTGAAGCTTCAGAAACAAAATAAAGAAAGCGTTCATCGATGAACACTTTTCTTTAAACCGGTCAAAACACTTGTTTCTTTAGCAGTGTTTTTTAAAAAGCGTTCATCGATGAACGCTTTTGCGTTCATCGATGAACGCTTTTCTTATTCAGCAAAAAAAGGTTAGTGCTTGAACTCTTCTTGGTTTTGCATGGTGACTTTCTTCTTGTTTATTTGCTGTTCATCTGCAGGTCTACTGACTCCCTTCAGGACTCTTGCTCGAAAGAAGAACATGCGGTGTCAGAGCGAGTGTTGCTTGTAGATGTTACATGTTGCAGAGATCTGTTTAAAGGCGTGCGCGCCTTTCAAAGAAGACGTGCAATGAACCGAGAAGCTGAAAGAATTAGGATCAACAAAGAAATTACTAGACGTAGGCGTTGCATTTTAGACAGGGGGTTTTAAGCTAGTGTTGCTTGAAGATGTTACATCCTCAGAAGATGAGGAAGATTCTTGCAGGAAGAACCATGTTCCCATTAGCTGGTATAATGTTCCAAACGTGGCAGTAGCTAAGAGGAGACTCAAGAATAAAAAAGACGCTGAGCGAAACGCAAAAATACGTAGGACGCAATGTCCTTTGTGGATGCTAGACAGCCAGTGGTAGCTTTAGCTGAAGTAAACACTTTATATATTTTTTATAAATAGTTTCTCTAACCCTTTAACCCATGTTCTTTGTCGTTTTAAATGGCGTGCTGTGTTTGTTTTTGTTTTCAGTAAGCGGTACATTGCCATTGACGGACATGGTAGGCACGAGTTTTTCACTCGTGCCTTCCAAGATGGCGCCGTGGTAGGCGGAAAAAAACTAGAGGCCCGGGACAAAAGGTTTCTGGAATGCAACGTCATCGTGGTGTCGGAGGACATCACCAAGGAGGAGGTTACATGCCTCGCCCTCTCGCGCATCGTCCAGAACGAGAAGGGGTCCAAGAAAAAAACTTTTTTCGACGACTACACCTCCTTCAAATGGCTGATGTCCTCCATTGACAAGACCGTGGCCAAACCACAGATGTTGGTTGTTTTGTTCTCTCACATCGACCCTTCGTTATACTCGTTGATGTTCTTCAAGAGGATGGCCCACATCCACGAAAAGGTGATCGGGCCCGACGAGCGGTTGGAGGCCTTGCTTCGCGAGAACTGCGAAGCTTTGGGGAAGGATTCCCCCTTCGGCTTCAACTCCTTGTTCGACAACAAGGAATTCCAACGTCTTAATCCGACACAAAGATATCAGGTACGGTGGAAGCCGGTCTTTATTTTATTGTGTTACATGCAACCATCACGCCTGAAGACAAACACATGTCTCAGGTTTTCCTGAAAGTGAACGAGAACGTCAAGTTCGCCGTGAAGGACGAGAATGGCGAGCTCCACTTGAAGAAGAAGAAGCAATGCGCGACTTTGGGCTTCGGCGGAACCACACGCGCCTTCACGGACTTGTGTTCGTTTGTGCTGCTTCGTCAAGAAGTCCGCTCACAGCTAGAGCTTCAAAGCTCTAAGGGGAAGGCGAAAAAAACTGAAGAGGCGTCCAAGTTCTTGGAGGACTTGAGCGCCGGAAAGTAAGTCCATCTACCACGGTTTGGTTAAAGCCGTGAACTATTTTTTTATGCGGAAAGGTGATGGGTGTTAAACTTTTGTTTACAGGTACGATGGTACTTTCTTCGACGCCAACGAGACTTGCTCCAAGACCAGTAACTTGCCTCGCTTGAACCGGGATGTCGAGCCGAAAGTCGTGCAGGACATGCTGAAGAAGCACAACGAGATGGTTGAGTGGGAGGAGACTGCTGTGGAGGCTCTGGAGAGTGGCGTCGAGACCCTTGCGGAAGTTGCAGCTGGTGAGACGGGTGGGGATGTTGAAGAGGAAAAGGAAGAGACGCAGGAAGGTGCGTCGGTTGGGGATGATGACGAGGTAGGCGATGGGGATGAGGAGGTAGAAGGTGAGGAACCGGTTGGTGAGGAAGATGGTCAGGAGAACGAGGAGGAGGAGAACGAAGAGGAAGAGGAGGGCGATGAGGAGGGCGATGAGGAGGAGGATGGAAAGTTTGACTTTGAAAAGGAGTCGGATGAGGTTCGTGAAACACGTGAAGATCGGAAGCGGAAGAGACAGGAAGTGGCGGATTGGTTTGCGGCGGAGGACGCGGGGGAACATGTCCCAAAATCAAAGAAGCAGAGAAAGGATCTAACTAAGAAGAGGGCGGAGATGGGGAAGCTACGTCAAGAGTTGCAGGCCTTTGAGGAGGAGGATGCCGCTTACGCGGCTTGGCTTAGCGACAAGGAGAAACAGAAGGATGAGCAGGACATGGAGGACGACCCGGCCCCCTGCGCGGAATGGATGAAGCCTTGGGTTGGGGTGTCGCGAGGGAACCCGGACTACGAAGGGTTGCGACAATGGAAGATGGCAGGCGGAACGCTCCGAAATGGAACGCAGCAGAAGGGACCGGTGAAGGAGAGCATTGAGATTGGGCAGTTCTTGAAGATGAATGAGGAGGCGTTGAAGCCTGGTGTACGGCATCATGTGCACAATATTGTGTCCGTGGAGGTGCCGAAGGTGGTAGCGGTGAAGAACCGTGGCGTGACGCGTGGCACGAAGGTGAAGGATGAGAAGGTGGAGTACGTCTTGGAGTTAATCCATCAACACGGACATGCCGAGTCTGAGAAGTTGTTGGTGTTGACATCGGTTGCCATGAACTCCCAAGGCATCCCGCTGTTGCAGCTGTACTTCGGCGAAGCTCTCGGGGCCATGGACGTCATCACGCACAACGCGGCGGAAGATAAGTTTTGTGTGGCGGCGGTCATCACGGATGTTCCGTGGGGCCATGAGAGCAAGACCGGGTACAACACGAAGGTGGATTGGGATGCGTTCGCAGTCAAGTTGGACGAGCTGTGCGCGAACAACGATGGCATGTCGGAGGTTCATAAATACGCCGATCTGGGAAAGGTGGACGGAGACACCATTGTGTGTGCCTTAGGCGACAGTGAAGCCCTTCGAGCTTTGGAGGCGGGCTGGAAGGCGTTGAAGCACCCGGTAGGATCGATGTAACACTTGTTGCTTTGAAGGCACCCTTTTATTTTTGTTTTTTTGTTACGTTTCTTAAAGGGAGGGAAAAGGGGGGAAGGATCACAGGTGTACAAGACAATGCCGGGGTACATCGTGACGGAGGGGAACCGCAACAACGCGACTTTCACGAACACTCCAAAGTCCGTGGGACACCAGTACTCGACTTTTGCACGGAAGCTGGAGGCTCCGAAGTTGGACTTCAAGACCAGCATCCAAACCAGGGGGCAGCAATGTAAGGACCTTGACTTTGATTATTTCCCGCTGAATTGTTGGACTGGAAACATTTTGCGTGCCCTAAGTTACCAAGAGGTGAAGGCTTTTGTGAAGGCCTTGGAAAAGCACCTGGCTGAGAGCTGGGAACCAAGCTGGAAGGAAATGGATGAGGAGCAGAGGATGGACATCGTTCAGACCGAGGTAGAACATCACGCACGACCTTTCCAAGCTGTTCAAGTGCAGGATACCTTCAAGCACGATTGCGCCGTAGTGGGATGCTTGAAGGGCGGTAAGCCCTGCGAAGAGCATGGCAAGACCTTGGTGGTGGGACAGAAAAAGGTGGAGCTCATGGAGCTGTTGGTGGAGCGGTACACAACCGACATCGACATGGTGGTGCTGGACCCGTTCATGGGAAGTGGTGCGTGTCATTGTGGATGCATTGGTTTTGCCGCGAGGGACACGCCGGGGTATTGAAATATGTTAAGTGTTCCGCAGGAACCACTGGGATTGGAGCGCTTCGCATGGGACGCGCCTTCATCGGCGTGGAGAGGAAGCGTGCAAACTTCATTAGCGCGGTGCACTATTTATCTCACGCGGTGTTCTGCTGCGCGAAGCGCCATGTGGGGGATCTTGGATTGAGTGAGCCGTACCGGAAGATGAAAGTGACAAACGTGAAGTAGAACATCGAAAGTTCGTGAAAGTTAGTTAGGGATCTTGGCGGGGAAAGAAGGATGTTTTGAACCTAACTGGGGGGCCGGCCACCCGGACTTGTGGTTAGTAGTGGTCCGCGAAAGCACGTGAAAAACCAATGGAGAACGTAGTTGGTCAATGCACGAAGACGAGTAGGCGATGGGGCGAAGGGCACTAGAAAAGGTGAAGTCGTGTTAAACTCTGGAGGCAAAACCTGCGCGCCGGTAACTTTGTTTTGAATATTGATTTGAAGCTGTATATTTCATGTGATATATAAATATAAAATATTCCTGAAATTGCAAAGAAATCGGGGTTTTTTGAAGAAATTTCAAAAAATTTAGAAAAACCCCAAAAAGGGCATATAAAACTAGAAAAAATAAAAGGGGTTCATCGATGAACACCCAAAAACATATTTCATAAAAATCAGACGTATAAAGTGTGATTTTGCTACCGAGTTTCGAAAAAAAATTTGAAGCTGGAGAATGCGTGAAATATGGTACAAATTCAATGGAAATTTTTTGTTTTCTTAACACAAAAAACCCCATAAACTTTCCTTAATTCAGGCTGACAAAGATGATTTTTTAGTTAAAATCAGGAATATTTCTTAAACCCTAAAACAACCGGGAAATTAAATAAAATTACATTCAACTCGGGAAAATCTTAAACCCTAGATTCGGTCAAATTTTCGATTTTTTCAGGGCCTCCCCTTGTAAAACTCCCCAACACCCAAAAAGGCCCGAAATTCATATAAAACTAGGAAAAATAAAAGGGGTTCATCGATGAACCCCCAAAAACATTTTTCATAAAAATCAGACGTAAAAAGTTTCATTTTGCTACCGAGTTTCGAAAAAAAAATTGAAGCTTAAAAATGCGTGAAATATTATACAAGTTCAATGGAAAATTTATGTTTTCTTAACACAAAAAACCCCATAAACCTTCCTTAATTCAGGCTGAAAAAGATGATTTCTTTCGTGAAAATTAGGAATATTTCTTAAACCCTAAATCAACCGGAAAATTAAATAAAATTACATTCCACTCGGGAAAATCTTAAACCCTAGATTCGGTCAAATTTTCGATTTTTTTAGGGCCTCCCATTGTAAAACTCCCGAACTCCCGAAACTCCCAAACTCCCCAATTGCGTTTGGTGCCTGGGCATCCACAACAACCCACCACAAAACATACCTCGGGTTACAGGCGCGTGCTCGGGGAGCTGTCCCCACATATGGAACATCCCAACCTTCTACAACCGGGCGCCTTCCCACCATGCACACCGTCGCCCATATTACGGTACCGCCCACTATCACATGGAGCCCCTAAGGTTCAGGCGCGTGTCCGGGGAGCTGTCCCCACATCGCAGCCGTCACCAACAGCCTGCGCACTAACCCATGTGACTGCCATACACACCGCAACCCACACCGTACCTCGGTGACGCCACGGGTCCGGGGGCGCGTAGGGAGTGCTAACAGCCCTCTTAACACGCAACTCCCGACCCATCGGCTTGAAGCCACCACCCGTCGCGGGTCTGGGGGCGCGTAGAGAGTGCTAACAGCCCTCTTAACACGCAACTCCCGACCCATACGGCATTGCGGTGGAGCAGCAGTCGGCTTCCGGCCAGCCCGTAGCGCCGTAGGAGACGACATTCTCCGACGGCTCGACGATCGTGCCGCGGAGGTTCACTCCGCGGCCAATCACCAGGTGCACTTCACACACGCATCTTTCCCGCCTCCTACCGGCATCGAGCAGCAGACTTCGGCTCTGGTGTGTGGCCCCGCCGCAGCGGGGATCACGCCGGAGGAGCAGGTTCCGGCAGGTGGTGCGGCGGCATCGGCATCCGCCGTGCCGGCCCCTGCTATGCCTGTCTCGCAGGGGAAGGATGTGAAACTCGTGCCACTTCAATCGGCACGGGTGACCGCCACGGCGGCGACGGACGGGGAGTTCGCTGGGTTCGTTCAGACCGTGAACCGCGCCGCCATCGGGCAGGTTGATCTCACGGGCTACGACACGGACGACTACGAGGACCTCGCCGACGATAGCTTCATCGTGAAGCCGCGGACTCCGGCCATTTCGGCAAATCATGGGTCGGAGTCCGCAGCCCACGCACCTCGGTATGGTGGTGCTTACGCAGGCTGGTCTGGTGGTGCTTCCCGCACCTATGGTTGTGGCAAGCCACCATGGGGCTTCCCCGCTCACGCGGGTACGTGGGAGATGCCCTTCATCCTCTCCTTCCTTCTCTTGATCTCTGTCATGGGAGTGGGTGCCGCCGCCTTTACGGCGGCCAATGACCACGAGCCTGTGCAGGTATCGGGTCAGGCTGCGCCGCAGCCTGTGCTGTGCAGGGGAGGCCTGTGTGTCTGCCCGGGCATCGAGGAGCTGAGCCCCGACACTCTGGACGCGGTGCTTGCATCTCTCGGTGGCTGTGATCCCTCCGCTGTGCCGCCTGACCGCCACCTGCGGGAGTGGTGGAAGCAGGGGGTCCCGGGTTATGTCTTCCAGTATGGCCCTGGCCCACTTCTGCCTGGTGAGCCTCTCGGTGGGGCTCCACCGTCTCCGGACTACACCCTCCTCCGTCTGACATTGACGAGGACGAGTCTGCTATTGACTAGTTCTGGTTCTGGTTCTGGCAGTGCACCACTTTAGTGGTGGTGTGCTGAGATGTACTTTGACCTCAACATGGTCTTCAATTTGGTTTATGTTTCTACTTTGACACCTTTGAAATCTTCAAACTGACTTGCTGACACAGAGCCTTTCAGTAGTTTAGCGGGACCTGAGTGCCTGTATGTTTCTGCTCTTGTGCCAGTTAGAGGGTTCCAATTTGTGTATCAGAATAGCACAGTTGGATTAGCAGTTAGGACTTGTCACCCTAGCTCCTGCCCCTAACATTGTCTTACATTTCTGACTTACCTGTCAGTCACCACCCACAGTGCTGGGGTGGTGTGCTGAAATCTGTATAGGCAGCCCTGACCGGGAGTCCCGGTGCAGGCCCCTATGACAGATTCCTAGGTAGCCAACACGGGACTGTGACTGATCCGTAAGCCTGTGTTGTGACACCTTGATGTGTCACAGGTAGCTAGGACCGAGACCGTACCGACTTCGAGACCGTTCCGGGTATATCTAGCTTAGGGTTTATTTCTTATGAGAGTTTATCTATATTGGTTCTAGGACTGTCTGATATCCGTGAACCGGGATATTCCAGTAGTAAGAATCTTCATCATAAAAAAAACTGTACCACCAGTTCCATCGGAATCGTAGGCCCCTGCCTCCCAGGCAGCCCACTCCTCTGCGGTGTGCTCATTCTCGTCGTTCATTGCAGGCTCATCTCCAAAAGAAACTGTGCCAACATTAAACTCGCTCTGCGGTAAAAGTTCCTCCCCAAGTGGGGGCTTCAAAACTCCGCCATAAGAATCTGGTTGGGAACCTGTGCCCAACTCGAATTCCTGTTCCATTCGTTCGTTCGAAAAATGCGGAGCGGCCAAGTGGCCATCATGCTCCACTTATATTTCCTCACAACTGTCATCAGACTCATCGAAATACCCAACAGGGTACTCCGATTCGTCCTCTTTTTCACTACTTTCAGACTCCTCAAATTCGCGTTGCCCAGAGCCCATATAGGAAGGCGTCGAAGGGGGCGCACGAACGTAATGAACTACGGTTTGAACAGGAGGGGCCTGTCGAACCATGTCGCTTGCCCTAGTGGCACTAGGCAAGGGTCGAGTGGTGGTACTGTAACTTGCGAAGGAGCTGAACGAACGCTCAAGATTGCCGCCCCATCGCCAACTCCCTTCTCGGAAAAAGTAGCACCAAAATTCCCGGAAACCACGGCTCCAGATAGATCGTCCTGGGCACCACCAACCTGTGTGCCAGTCTCTGATAATCTGCTAATCTGCAAAGAAATAGGCGAAGAACCTTCCGACGAAACTGCCGAAAATTCCGAACTCGGAAAATGCGAAAGAGTTCGCGCCATAGAGGTACATAACGACAACAGCTGGGAGCGCTTGAGAGCCGAGACACGCTCTAAACTAGCATCAATAGTCGCCAAAAGAGTTGTAAGCTCCTCACTCGAAGAAATCTGCTGCGAATCCATCAAAGAAAATGCGATCTAGTAATGAAATAACGTAACAAAAATCGTAGGAGTCCACCTCGTCTAATTTCCCAAAGCCGAAAGCAGCGTTTCCAGTAAAAGCGTAGGATCCAATCCGAGTGCCCCACAACGCGTGGAGACACTCAACCAAAAGGTAGTGCGGAAAAAAAATATGAAATTCTACGCTAAAATCCAGTTCACGCAAACGTGAGAGAGACCATGACCTGCTGGAAACAGCAGCTCAGGCAGTGGGGACCCGCTGCCGACGGTGAAACAACGGATCACTAAACTCGGATATACAAACGATATTATATACCCGAGATGAGTGACACAGGCTGACCACCGAAGATGACATACGGGAATGGCACTAGACTGTACGGACTAGTCGTAGTGCCAATTCCAGCAGATCGCAATGAGTGGAACGATGCTATGGAAAATGGGTTGGAAAAAAAAACCGAGGCGGTAAGGCAGACACACCGCGAGCCAGGCATCACCCCCGGCGTGCTTTCAGTCTCTTGTTTCGGTACTACCCGCGGCGGTCTGTCTGCGGTTGGATCAGCGCACAAGGAAGTGAGAAACGGTATTTTCTGCGCAGGAGGAGTTTGGGTGCGTGGTCCCGAGTTACGCTGATGCTGTTCGAAAGCAGGATCGTGCTGAGATTACAACTAGGCAGATGTTAGATGCTATGGGACGAGATTGGTTCACGTTATGTGGAGTCGATCGGACTATCGAGAACTTTAATTGTCCGTTGTCGACGACTCCTATGGTTGACGTTGTCATCGCCGCCGATGGCAATACTTACAGCAAGGCCTCGCTGGAAAGATGGTTTGAAGACGAGGAGTCAAATGGTCTCCAGATTGTTTCCCCGCTTACTGGTCTGCCAATGGAAAAGGGAATTGCCGCCAACGTAGAAATGCGCCGAGCCTTGATGGAATTCATTTTCAAGTTCCAACATCTGCGGGCCGCATTTGGAGAATGGAGAGCCCGCGAACGCAGCGAGCATCCGGCTGGGCGACGAGAGCACGAGACCATCGAGTTGACGAACTCGAAGGTTGCGGCCACCATACCGGGGAGTGGCTCCTGCGCCATCACCCGACAAGATGACCTTGGAAAGCTGCGCGAGGCCTTCACCAAGCTCGATGCTCTACGCGATTTACTCAAAGAGACTCTCGAGGGATGGGATCCCCCTTCCGTAACAGTGATAGGAACTCGGAGTGCCGGCAAGAGCTCAATCTTGGAGCGCCTGACCATGATGGACCTCTTCCTACGCGATCCGAGCATCTGCACGCGGCTTCATATCCACGTACGATTCATACCGTCGATGTGCCATACACCAAGCTCGCGCGACACTTTGGGTACAAATGTGCAGACGGGAGCGTTCGAAAGTCAGGTGAATCCTCTGAAAGATCTGCTTCTGCCGAACAGGTTCCAAGTGAAGGATCAGGCACCGACGTTTATTGAGGAAAATAACCTACGTGGCAAGCCGCTGGTGGTGTTCACAAGGTGCGTCGAATTGACGACGAAGTCTACGGGACATGGTGTCAGCGTGTCACACCCTTGCGAAGAGAAGCACGGGATGGTGGTGGAGCATGGCTGGGTGGCGACCATGAACTCCGATGAGTACGAAGGGCTCCCGGCATCCCGGGCCCGGAGAGGCTCAACAGGCAGGCACGGGATGAGGTGAATTTCTTCGACTCGCAAGACGATTTGATTTCGCGCGCTGGTGGCAGCAGGCAAGAGGCAACGCGACCTCCTCTGCTCTGGTCAGCCGTTTAAAGCGCGTGCACATGAAGCACCTCGCCGACACTTGGATGCCACAAACCTTCCGGACGATCCACGAGGAGCTGCTGGAGGTGAGGTTTAACGAGCGAGACGAGGCTCTGTGGGGAAAGCCTCTCCGTGCAGAGGCGAGACTCCGATGCCCAAGCTGAGGTGGGCATGCGGCTGAGGGACTCCCTCGACATGATCATGCAGCAGTACCTGGCCCAGGTGGTGCGGCCGTTGCGAGCAACGCTGCTCGCGGAGCTGCACAGAATGCAGACTAACGACCTCGCCATGGATGTTGTTGCCACAAAGTTTGATCGGGAGAAAGCCGCTTTCTCCGCTTTGTGGAGAGCGAAACTCGGTGAAATCCAAACATTCTGGGAAGCGCAGGTCAACGACATATTGACCGCAGCTTGCCAAGTCAGTCGGCAAGATGGACTCATCAGCTTTCAAATGCTTGCCAAGTCTGATGGGATCCTGCTCAGCATGTTTGAGCGCAAGCCGAAGACCGACGCCTACAAGAAAATGCAAAGCGGAGCCCGTCTGCAGCTTATCGAATATATCCTGAGTTTGTCTCGTTGCTGATGGCGAATCTGCGTGCTAAGTTGAAAGCCTGCACCATGAAACTTGAAGCTGAGCTCGTACGGCTTGATGACCTATTTTTCGATATGCATCAACACTTTATGGTTTGCGTGCCAAGGGAAGACGTGTTAAGTTGCACATTTGAAGTGCCCTCAGAGGTTGTGACCAACAAGGTACTCACAATGTTGATGGTACACGGCCCGAGCAGTGCCACGGTGCGGGGCATAGAGCATGGAGTTAGTTTGGGCTCAAAGAAGGAGAGGTGCAGCGCTGAAAGAAAGAAATGGCACGATCGCATCCAGCAGTTGGAAGAGGCCAGAACTGGAGTCCGCAACATGTTCAAGCCGACAGAAGCAAGGGTTTGAGTCGTGCTCTGTACAATCTGAGCCCTGGACAAGTTTCGACTGAAGTGTATCATCTTCACGAGTAGAGAAAAACCTGTTGCACGCTCTTTCCGGAAGTTTCTTGAAGAACGCTAAGTATGTGATATTTTTACTCCAGAAGTATGTATATAATTATTGTTTAATTTTATGGTACCCTGCACTGGTTCAGATGATTGCCGGGACCTTGCGAACATGATGTGCCCAAAGCTTGCGAATCACCTATTGACTACTGTTGTTTGAAACTAGCGGCTTCATGGTCATGCCGTATATGGTCAGCATGATGCTTGTACCTGGCCTACGTTTTGCTCACAGTGCATCAGGGTGCGTGATCAAGCTATGGATTGCACTGAACTCTTCGACGTATGATCACGTGTGCTGTGGCATTCGATCATTCATGATTGGGGTTGCCCTGGATCTTCCACAGAAAGTTCGGGAGGCCATGAACTGTTATCGGGACACTCGACAACGTGTGAAAGGTTGTTGCCAAGTTTCGTGGGGCGGACAAGACCACAGCTGCCCCTACTTTTGCTGGGGGAATCGTAAACATGAAACAGTAATCATTTTGCTTCAGGAACGTCGAGTACGGTCCCTGGTGTAGTGGACAACAGCGGTGTTAGAAATGTAGGTGCCGATATCGTGGCAGAAATAACAAAATCGTGCATAAGCATCGAAGCTCGATACTCCACTGCATTCAAATGTGGGCTCTCTTGAGTGATGTGGAACCCATGCATAAAAGCGTGGCATTTTGCTCCTCTCACCCTACCATACACTGCTTGTGCTTGTATTAATCCAAAAATAATTTTGAGATAACTTGTTGGTATTGTGTGATATTTAACCGAGGTCCAGATTGCAGATATTCGGGAAGATGCAAGACAACACCGGCGAAACGAGGCCGAAAATGCCGAGGAGGATGGAAGTGAGCTGGTGTATACAGAGTTTATTGAATTCATGCTGGCGCTCAAGTTTACTCTATTCGACTTATGCAATCTCTGTGGACATCAAGTTCTGGGTGAAACGTGCATGCCAAAAAAGTCTTAATCATATTTTCTGTTTCATATTGAAAATGCAGATTCCGTAGATTGGCTATGTGGATATGGACGGATCGGGGTGGGGGTGGGGTGGGGGGAGGAAGCCGAGGCGGGGGAGAAGGGGTAGGGTAGCGCGCATGCCATCTCTGGGGTGTTTTGGGTTTGGGTTTGAATCTCTACCCAAACCCAAAACTGAGTAGCAGAATAAGAGTTCTCGTGCGTTTCAGCACGCGAGACTCTGCACAAATATTCATATCAATAATATGAGTTGTGCCCCCGAAGCTCAAGGTCTGATGTTGAGAACTCGCGAGACGAAAGTATGTCAACATCGTGCGTTTTGGGTTTGGGTTTGAATCTCTACCCAAACCCAAAAACTAAATCGAAATAGTAAGCCAGCCAAAATATAGCCCTTGATGAGCCCTTTATAGTTGTATATAGAAACCCCTGAGAATCCCATTGGCTGATGGATTTATAAGCCCTATCATGACTGCTATTGCATATTACAAAATCCATATTTAAACGTTATTCGATAAGAAACGCAAATGGAAAAAATCCGTGAAATTATATAGACCTTTTTTCGGGGTCAGAATTGTTATAAAGGCAGATTGACTGAGAACGCGATACCATATTAATGGCTAACGTTCTATTTAGGTGGAGTTGAGCACTTGATGAGTCGTTCGTTCAAGGCTCATACAGCATATATCCCAACCTCGTATTTGGAGCTTAATTTCCAATCCTCGCAATTAGTTCATCCTAGCGTCCTTTACTTCTCCAACCACACCCCCATTCTCCCGTCACCATTCCCAAGCAGTGGCATCTGCTCGATGCCCATCAAATCATTACCACGTCACGAGCATAAACCACACTTAGACATTGATGAAATACGAGGTCACTGCTTTCGAAGGAATGACATTGCTCATCGAGTAGTATTGAACTGTTCCATTCTGCAATGTGGATGCAAATACTCTAAGGCTTATCATAGGATTTTCCCCTCTTTTTTTTCTATTGGTTTCACTAGAATTGCATGTACAATGATGGTTGTATTTTCTATTGACAAGCCAAATTTCAAAATCACTTGTAACAGGCGCTGCTTTTGTTTAGACGGCCGCTGACGGCTGAGCTTGATCTGCTCACCCAGCTGATTAGATGTTGGAGGTTCAGGAACCGCTAATACTTTTGCACTTGCTGCCACTGGCTTGGACACAGCTGCTGGAGACTTGGCCGCTGCACCGGCTGAGATAGGATCAGAGTCCACTGGGCACTGGGGCAATATTTCCTGTGTTGGCTGCCGCAGACTTGGAAGGCGCAGGTTGTGTGCTGGCGTTTGTGCCAGCTGCTGTAAGCTTGGGCACTGCCGGAGGCGCCTTGGCAGAAGTGCCGGGTGCTGCGGATTTAGGTGCTGTCAGGTGCTTTCGGTGATGCCTTGGCTGCTGGTTGAGGTGCCGTAAGCTTGGCTGGTGGTGGGGGTGCCTTGGAAGCAGCGCCAGGTGCAGCAGGCTTGGGCACCGCCGGGGGTGCCTTGGCAGCAGCGCCAGGTGCTGCAGGCTTGGGCACCGCCGGAGGTGCCTTGGCTGCTGGTTGAGGTGCGGCAGGCTTGGGCACTGCCGGAGGTGCCTTGGCTGCTGGTCCAGGTGCTGCAGGCTTGGGCACCGCCGGAGGTGCCTTGGCTGCTGGTTGAGGTGCGGCAGGCTTGGGCACTGCCGGAGGTGCCTTGGCTGCTGGTCCAGGTGCTGCAGGCTTGGGCACTGCCGGAGGTGTCTTGGCTGCTGGTTGAGGTGCGGCAGGCTTGGGCACTGCCGGAGGTGCCTTGGCGGCAGCGCCAGGTGCTGCAAGCTTGGGCACCGCCGGAGGTGCCTTGGCTACTGGTCCAGGTGCTGCAGGCTTGGGCACCGCCGGAGGTGCCTTGGCTGCTGGTTGAGGTGCGGCAGGCTTGGGCACCGCCGGAGGTGCCTTGGCGGCTGGTTGAGGTGCTGCAGGCTTGGGCACTGCCAGAGGTGCCTTGGCTGCTGGTCCAGGTGCGGCAGGCTTGGGCACCGCCGGGGGTGCCTTGGCAGCAGCGCCAGGTGCTGCAGGCTTGGGCACCGCCGGAGGTGCCTTGGCTGCTGGTTGAGGTGCTGCAGGCTTGGGCACCGCCGGGGGTGCCTTGGCTGCTGGTCCAGGTGCTGCAGGCTTGGGCATTGCCGGCGGTGCCTTGGCAGCAGCGCCGGGTGCGGCAGGCTTGGGCACCGCCGGGGGTGCCTTGGCTGCTGGTCCAGGTGCGGCAGGCTTGGGCACTGCCGGCGGTGCCTTGGCAGCAGCGCCGGGTGCGGCAGGCTTGGGCACCGCCGGAGGTGCCTTGGCAGCAGCGCCAGGTGCTGCAGGCGCTGACACCGCCGGAGGTGCCTTGGCGGCTGGTTGAGGTGCTGCAGGCTTGGGCACCGCCGGAGGTGTTTTGGCCTTGACATCAATAGCAGCACTTTCATCACGAACTTCTGCCTCTGCAACCCCTGCCTCTGCACCCGGGGTGTTGGAGCCAGAGCGACTCTTTACAGTCCCACCGAGCTTTGGCCGCCTGTCCACGGTGGTGGCGTCGGGCGGGGTCTGCGGCGGCGCCACGGGCAGTGCTGCGCCCGCAGGCTGCATGAGAGGCTTGTACGAGAACGCGACGGGTGGCTTGGCTGTGTCGGGCGCCACAGCAGCGGCCTCGTTGGCATCGCCATGGGGGGCATTGTCAGGGGCATTGCTGAGGGTGTCGCGTGGGGATCCACTGTGCGGAACACCATGCGGATCATTGTGCGTAGGGTCAGCGCTGTCGCCTGCGTCGACATGCACCTGCGCCGTGGACACGATGTCGTTCGGAGCCAGCTTGGCCCCTTCCGTGCTGCCTGCTGCCCTCGCACGTTCCTCATCCGCTCCAAGAATAAGCCCTGGGGGACTTGGGGGCACCAGAGGCACTGCAGTTCTAGCAACGCCCCGCGTAGATGAGTTTGAGGTTGCCCGGTGTGACTCCCCTTCTCCCGTCGACCCCTCCTCCGGTGGCGCCGGGGCATCAGCATTGTTGGTGGATTCACCATCCCCCGCGGGCTTCTCTGCAGGCGCCGCAGAGGTGTCAGCATCTGCCGCGGAGAGATCGTTATCTGACATGAGGGTGTCGTCATCTGACGACGTCTCCTTGGTTGGGGTCTTTGGTTGGAGCAAGTCTGACGAGCCATGTGCGCCTGATGACTCCTGCCCCTTAGTTGCAACCCGGGCCTCGTCGGGGTGGAGGAAGAGAATCCCTAAAGGGTCTTTCATGCGTCTTATCTGCCACCTGCGGAAAGCCTGCACGAGCTGGTACCCAATCCCGAGGAGCAGAAGGAGTGCAGTAAAGGAGCCTCCAATCAGAACGGGCAATTGCATGTAGAACGGCGTGTCGTCGTCGCTGTCCACCTCGATGATGACCACAGGGGGAGACCGTGGTGGGCTCGGAGGAGGCATTGGAGGTCCCAGGGGGGAGCGGGGGTAATGGGGGAGGTAAAGGGGGGCTGGCGGAGCAGTAGGCGGAGATGGTACGGGAGGCGGAGATGCAGGAGGGGGAGGAGGGGGAGGGGGAGGGTTCGAGAGTGATGTTGACTCGGAGGGTGACGACGGAAGGTGGGTCAGGGAGGCGAGTGAAGCTGTGAGGGCCGCCATTGACAGGGAGGACCTCCCCGTATGTGGTACCAAAGACAGAGGACGCGGAGCGCTCGAGGACGGACACAAACTCGAGCGCTGCTGCGTCATCAAAAGTACTGACATCAGACGTGACCACTGCGCTGCCGCTCGAAATGTTTGTGATGACGACGTTCTCTGCCGCGGTGCTCGAGGCTCGGGCGGCGGACTCCTGGAAGTCGGCGCGGAACGCGGCATTAAAGGCCGAGTCCTCGAAGCTGGAAAGGTCGAGGGCGGGAAAGGACAGTGAAGAGCGCACGACGGTGGAGTTGGCGTACGAAACCGTACCGAGAATGCCATAAACGCCCAGCTGAGTGAAGTTGCACAACCGCGCCTCGCTCCCGGCCACCACGTGGAAGCTCCAGTTGAGGGCTTGAGGGGCGGACGTGGTGCGCGCCTCAACGGAGGCTATAGGGCGATCGCTGGGGAGAGTCCAACAATGACCGGCGTCCCCCGTGGTGTCGTAGAGGACAATGGGACTGCTGGTTTACTTAGACTGGCGGTGGTGGTGGAGGCGGGCAAGGCGGGGAGGGGGGGAGGGGGCAGGTGAGTATGTGCTGGAGGAGGGAAGTGGGGAGGTGGGGGTTGTGTAAGCGTGGTGGCGGGGCAGGGATAGAGTTTGAGAGGGAGACGGGCGGGAGGAGGTGGGGAGGGTGGAGGAGGAGGAGTGAGGCAGAGGGGAGGTCAGGGGTGGAGGTGGCGGAGGGTGGGTGAGGGCGGGTGGAGTGGTGGGAGGGGGTGGAGGTGGGGTGAGAGACCAAGGTGGTGGAGGAAGGGGTGGAGGTGAAGGAGGTGGGGGAGGGGGGAGGGTGGAAGGTGGCGGTGGAGGTGGTGGGGAGAGGTGGCGGAGGAGGGGAGGTGGGGGTTGGGGTGAGGGGGAGATGGAGGTGGGGAGGCAAGGCGGTGTGGCATGTGTGGGGAAGGGGTGGTGAGGGGAGTGTGGGGGAGGCGAAGGCGGGGGGGTGGATGGGGGTGGGGTGTGGAAGGCGAAGGAGGTAGGAAGCAGAGGTGGAGGTGAGTATGTGTGCATTGTGGAGGTGGCGAAGGGGGTGGTGGACTGGGCGGAGGAGAAGGCGGAGGTGATGGAATCTCATGCATTTGCGCGAAGTCGATGTACACTGTGACGTCGCCAACATCGTTGTCGGAGTAGTTCTCAAACTTCAGCACCACGGAGCTTGCGCTCGGAGTGTATGTGTATGTCACAGTTTCAAAGTACTCGATCGACGGGTACCCGAGGTAAACATACGTGGTGTCATCAAGCGTCACCTTCAGCTTCTGCACACCAGCTTCTGCACCCTCGTGGGGACGCCCGGCTGCACTGAAGACTACATAATAGGTTTTGGCGGTACTAAGGCCCGTGATGGTTTGCGAGACGTAGGAATGCCTGCCCTGTAGAGCAACGAAGTAGTCCCCGTTCCCAGAGGAAAGCGAACCCCACGCTTCATTGTATTGCCCGATGAGTGTCACCCCATTGGACCCGGCGCTGCCCCCAGAGCTCCAATAGCTCGGTGCCTGGATGTACTCCCAGCCGGCGACGGCCGTCACAGAATCGGTCTCGAAGTCGCCATTCGCAAGGCGCGGCGAATTCAAGCCAGCTACCACGGTCAGCACCACATCGTCCGCAAACAACGTGGATTCTGCCACACTGTCTTTATCTTCGGAGAGGTTCTCAAACTTGAGGTTCACCCGGGTGGCCGGTGGAACAAAGAAAGCACTGACGCGCTCAAAGGCGCTCGTCGAGGGCGCCTGGTAGTACAGGACGGCGCTCTCGAGGGTCACTTTGAGCACTTGAGAGGGGGACGTTACCGTCGGCCGACCCGCTGTCCGAAAAGTAAGTTCATACGTGGTTGTGGTGCTGAGGTCGGTTAGGATTTGCGAGGCGAAAGCCGAGCGGCCCTGCAGACCGAGGTAATTGGTTCCATCCCCCGAGGTTAGGGATCCCCAGTCCGAATTTGATTGGTTGATGAGCGATATGCCATCAGTCGCCACCACCCAGCCGCTGACAGAGCTTGAATACTGCCAGCCCTTCGAGGCAGTGATGTCATCAACCTCGAAATTCCCGTTTTGCAAACTGGCGCCGACGTGCTCCAAATTCCAGCATACCAAGACGAGGCAGGAAAGAAAAGTCGGAGCTGTAGACTTTTCTCTACCCTTCCTGCGCCGGCCTTGGCCGTGTTGCAAACTCTCGGGCAGTAGCATCAGAAGTTCGTGGCATGTGTCGCGAGTCCCTGACGCGGGAGAGTGATTTCAGGCTGGCGACGACTGCACAGGCATTGTTGCGTAGCGGAGCCCTTACGCGTGAATGCCAACACCTTGTATGAAAGCGTGGAAATCGAAAATAGCATGCCTCGCGGTTACTGGAGTGTCACGTCGGTCGTGCAGGAACTTGTCTACCCGTTCGAAGAGAGATCTTCAGGTATGTTGGTGCGAGGTAGAATATCGGAAAAGACTAAATGTAATACTGCCAATAGACTGGGGCTATCGAGCGAGGAAGACTTCGCGGCGGACTGTCCTCGTGCACGTTGCAGTCACCCTGCGGGCCCGGCCAATGGTATAAGCTTGTGTGACAGATAGAGCGGGACGCAACTTTAGCGCTGAAAGCAAATAAAAAATGTCACTTGCATACGATGGAAAGGCAGAAAATTGAAAGCGCAGACGCGCGCAAGGAGGAAAACTCCGACCCTGCGTAACTTTGATATGTGCATGCCGTTGAAATGTAAACGGGTTCAGAAAGCTTCAACTTAAGGAACATCTCTTTCGTGTATTTGAGACTTAGCCACCCTTCAAGCTCCAACAATTGTCATACTTCCAACGATATCACAAGGCTCCTGCAGGCAGGGTCGCGGCACACACCTCTGCGGTGGAGCTGACCTTGGTAGATGTTATCTAAGATTACTACTCCAACCAAAAATACACAAACGCGGCCTCAATACAAAATCCATAAATGTGACAATTAGATGACCGTATTTGCCTGGCCGAAGATATGCACGTGTACGTGGGGGTACATCTTGACTCTGGTATCCGTAAATTACCACGAAAATAACGAGCTCGTGAATACGCACGTTTCAGCCAAACTATGAAGCGATAAGGCAAGTTAGTATGACTTGTGATGATGAAAATTGTTCGATGCTGAACTGTTTACAATACCTACTGTAGTTGCTAGTTTCGCTCAACACAATACATTTCAATAGGCTCTAGTAACATAACACTAATAAGAGCTAACTACAGTGATACTGTTGATCCTGCGGATTCCCCGTAAATCGGATGACCGCCCAGTCACCTTGTCCGATCCGCTCCCGTTGGGTAGGAATGGCGAGAAAAAGAGCGGAAAGTAAGGCGAAGCAGCAAGGCAGCACTCCAGCGTCAGATCGGAGCCTGAGTTGGAGAACCCATTTTTAAGGGTGGGCGGGCAGGGAAGAAAAATTGCGTTAGGAAACGAAGAAGAAAGACGCAGCAATCGTCAGCAGGTAGGAAAAGTGAAGTATTTTCACCAATTTCCGACTTAAGAGCGACACTCTGCGACACTTGGACTACGAAGCTGGAGGTGAACCGCCACTTCGCGATTCTTCATTTCCGCGATCCGAGGAGTGAGATCGGACGATCCGTCTCCTGAATGACGGTCATCACTGATGACGGAAGGAAAGTCGGCGATCAACAGTGATACTGTTGATCCTGCGGATTCCCCGTAAATCGGATGACCGCCCAGTCACCTTGTCCGATCCGCTCCCGTTGGGTAGGAATGGCGAGAAAAAGAGCGGAAAGTAAGGCGAAGCAACAAGGCACCACTCCAGCGTCGCCTCTCCGCCAACACTCACAACCCCCGCCTCTTGACGCCTTTTCACCCCAACTCTCAAACTCGAGCCAACAGAAATTAATAATCAAATTACTCATACAAATACCCGCACGAATGATTGTGCCGCATTCAGCTCCATGTATTCTTTCGTCGAGACTTTCTCTACCTGCCTTGAGGATGACATTCCCAAGACTTGCCACACTTTCATATAATGTCTAGCAATCCTCTCTGTTTTCCAATACGCCTGTCCCATAACCTGCTGCAGGTCGGCTCCTTCAAGGAAAAGTTCAATTGCTCCCGCTGTCCGAATGCTGAAGAATGTTTCCCCATTGAACAGCCCCGCTTTTTGCAACCAGTATTTGAGGTCTGAATTCATCTGCTTCCTGGAAATCGGACTATTTTCCACTTTGCCAGACCTGACTGGTCTGAACAAGAATCCTTGTGCAAGGTTCAGACCCAAATTTTTCATCACTTGGAGGTAGTCCTCCAACGCTGAGATGGGGCATTTAGATTTATCAGGGAGTCTTTTGATTCCGAAAACGTGTTCATCGCCCGAACGGAGTGTCTTCCCCCACTGGTAGTTGAAGAGAAAACCGGAGTTATCGGGAAATCTTATGATCCCTTCCACCCTTGTGGCGCCCAGCTCCGCCGGTCTCTTCAGAGCGTATAAGTCCATCAGGATCATTGCCTTACATCTAAGAGTGATGAACAAAAGTATCCAATCTTGTGTCGAGGCAAAACCAGCTGCCTCTGCGTTCATGTGAATCACTAGCTTGTCGATCGTACAACTGAAAAGTGGTGTTGCCTGATTTGGGGTGATTCTTGCTTGCAACTGTTCATTCCTGGTCATCGTTTCATAGACCTTAACCACCCTACCTGTGCACGGGTTGTCCGACCCGCCCCTTCCGAAATCCTGGAAGGCACTAGAGAGTCTGCCGATAAGGGAATTCACCGAACTTGCGGCTTGCCTGACTGGGCAACTACATCTTCCCAGTTGAGGGCACGTGGCCGAATGAACGTTAGTCTTACCGAACTGTTCCAAGTAAATAAGATACCATAAGATGTGTTGCGCTGTACACGAATCCAATGATTCTGGTGGGGTCATGCAAGCCAGGAATTCCCCGAGGGCCCGCAAATTTCGGAGTTTGGCCGATTGGTACACATCCCTGGCCCTTGCTTCCTGAAGCTCCTTCGTTCTTAGATGTATGGCGGCCCAGTCAGGGGATTTTCTCAACAGGCTCTTGCCACCACCCTGTATCCTCAAAATTTTCCCCTTCCCCAAAAGTTACAGGCGTTCAACAATTTATTTTCCAGGGTAAACGGATTACTATGGGAGGCTTATTAATATATCACATGAATTTTGTGTTTTTGGAATACGAAGTGTTTCTAAGAAAAATCGAATCTAAAAATCCAGACTGCCCACGGGAGTGGGCCTGCTTCTGACCATCTTCCATTTCTAAGTTGTTGGAAACAGACCTCTCCTACTTCAGCGATTCTGAACTTTTGTTTGCACAGCTTATTGTACGTAGTCCACCAGAACCCATCTGGAGAGAAACCATCCCACTGTGGAGCAACCACAGAGGCTGACGCTTTCTGTTCTCTAAGATACATCAGGAACGGTCCCATTAATGCAAAAGGCGGATTAGCATAACAGTTCAGTCCAGCTAGTGGATAGGCAAAGACATTGGTGCCACAAGCTTCTTTCTCTGGCAGCCTTGAGCAAAATCGCATTTTGGGACATCCCCGAACATTAGCCGTTGTTGCGAAGCAGTCGATGTTGTGCCGTCCAAACATCATGTTCAACAGAGGAGAGAACCGTGGCATTAATGAATAATGAGACTCTTCATCCGGGACTACAATAGTTCCATCAGGTCCCCTTGAAAAGGAAACCACCTTCAGCTCCAAGTTGTTATCCGCGACAAATCTATAGAGCTTTTCTGCCAAGTCCTTGCATGCTTTCGCGCCCAGGTTAGACGAGAGGATTCTCGATGAATCCCAGATATTATTGTCCAAGATTATGTCCCAGCGCTGCGGGACCCGTTCTACTGGGATTTTGAACAAGGCTTCAGAAATCAACATTGACTGATCCACCGACGAGCAGGTTCTCAAATCTCGATAGCACGAAATTTCATCTTGGAATTCCCCTGCTCTGATTGATGCCGTGACTTTTGTACCATCGACGTTTGTATCCACGAGTATCGAGCAGTGGGCCTGCTTCCTGAATGCGGACACCTTAATCGGCGACGGCTGAAAGAGTTGACCCAAGTAGAGTTTGAAATGCCTCATCTGCTTACTGTTCAGGAAAAAACTTTTTCTGCAGAATTCGTGCCTCTTTGCCAGGAAGGCATACAGCCTCCTGCATGCAATAAGGATGCCCGGGGCTGCGATTGACATTGAAACCAACTTTCCTGCCACTCTTTCCAGGTCCCTGGCCGAAATACTTGACGAAGCTCGCAGGTCCGTTGCCAGGCTCAAGAACTTATCCCATTTTTTCTGCGGGATGAAGAATTCCTGCTTCGCAAGGTCAATACCAATGCCTAGCCAGGTGATGGTCAAGGACGGAATGAACTCCGTCTTCTCCAGATGAATAAAATATCCTGCCGCCGTCATGCATGACGAGACAACGAACGCCGAGATTTTGGCTCTTTCATGTTTCGTAAGAGTTGAAGCTCCCACTGGGGCCGGCCCCCCGGCATTATCATCAATGTAGTATAAATATGGTATCCCCAGCCGCCGGATGAATCCCGCGAATTCTCCCGCGAAGGCGCTATAAATGACCGGCGCTAGCTTCCATCCAAAATTGAGAACTGTATAGACGTAATAAACGCCATCCCACAGGAAACCCATGTACTGTTGCGACTCCTCTGTAAGCATCACATGGAAGAATCCGTTCGCTTGGTCCATAATAAATGCCGGATCCCCCACCTCTAGGATTTGTGGAAGCATTGTCACCGACTCGTAGGTAAACGGAATATCCTTACACCAAAGGTTAAGGAATCTTGCATCGTTGATCTTTCTTGGTTTGGCTGGCTCCACTCCTACCGGCATAACAAGATGCGGGGGAGAGCATTCCCCTTCTTTGCCCCAGACTCTTATCGCTCCCCACCTGAGCTCGTCCTGTATCTTCCCAGAGATCCAGGGGATCAAATGATCTGGGATCGCATGATTCTTGAACTGCATCCTCGGGGGTGTTCTTGAGTCGAAACGAGCCCCTTCGTAAGTGCCTGAAAAGTGTTGGAAGAAATCCAAGATGGAGACTCCATTCTTTGCCCATTCTTTGACCAGCAATCCCATCTCTGATGATGTTACCACCGTGTCCCAGAACTGGGTACACTCATGGATAGTTCCCACCCGGAACTCCCCCGGATCCCTAGCTGGTGCGGAAAGGGGGTCCGGGACCAAATTACCACTGAGGGCATCAATTACTGAAGGGGCCAAGGTGTCCCGCCCTTGGGCTTCACATGGCCCTAAGGACTGTTGCCTGTCCATCACTTCCCGGGCACTGTCGAATCCTTTTACTGCCATGGTAATAAATGCAAGCGGGTCCCTCACACTTGTCGTAGCCGGCATGCCAGAATCCAGTGCGAAGTTGGCCAGGCTGTCAGCCAGTTTATTGTGGTCCCGTGCCACATGCTTGAAATTGAAAACACAATCCGGGCGCAAGGCCATGTGAGCTTTCCCAACGATAAGTAGTCTCTCCAAGTCTTTTGCGATAACGTTACGGGAGCCCGAGAATGCTGACACCACCAGCTCCGAGTCCCCAACAATTGTTGCTGTGGTCAAGTTCCATTCTATTGCTCTTTGGATTGCAATCACGGCCCCCACGAATTCTGCATAATTATTCGTCTTGGATCCAAGGCGTCCGTAGTCCCGGGTCCACTGTTGACCTTGTTCTGAGCAGAGTGCCACCCCGAACGAGGCTTGCCTCAAATCCGGCGATGCGTTAAAGCGGCATGCACCATCGAAGAAAAGCAATCCCTTCCGTGGGGCTGAGTTTGGCTCGTGTCCCTGTTCGAGACAACAACCACACCAGAGCACTCTTCCTTCAGGAGAAATGCTCCTCGAAAATCGCACCCCGGTCTCTACCGGGCCCCAATCTTGTGGAAAGGGATGGACGATTTTCGAGCCTGGCCACTTCCGGTGTGCTACTCGTGAGAGTAACCCACCCGTTGTGGTCAGTACTCTAACCGTCCAGCATCCCCATGTTAAAGGGAGGCTTCTATGACGGACGGGACCAGGTGGTCCGTGCAGGCAAGGTAATTGGCATTAATTGCCTGTATCCGCGAAGCACTCCAACTTGAGATATGCATCCCAAAGTCCGAAACCCAGTGTTCCGAAGCTGATCCCGAAATCTAACGTAGAGCAAAAAAAGCAAATCCAATTATCGAAATCCAGGATCCCGAAGGCTGAAATCTGAAAATTTAACGTAGAGCAAAATCAGCGAAATCGAAATTTCGAAAATCTAACGTAGAGCAAAAAAACAAATCCAAAATTCGAAAATCCAGCATCCCGAAGACTGAAGACTGAAAATCTAACGTAGAGCAAAATCAGCCAAATCGAAATTTCGAAATCCAACGTAGAGCAAAAATACCAAATCCAAAATTCGAAAAATCCAGCATCCCGAATTTGAAATCTGAAAATCTAACGTAGAGCAAAATCAGCCAAATCGACATTTCGAAAATCTAACGTAGAGCAAATTCACAAAAATGCAAAATTAACTTATCAAGCAAATCCATATCACATACAACAATGCATTTCAATTTGGTATTTAAACCTGGAATCTGATGTTACAAGGTAAGACAGGCATCCTGGCCCGCTCCCAAATATTGATACACTATATACATATTATACAGACCAGCATTCTGGCAACTTTTGACGATTTCTAAACAGGCTCCCTCTGAGGAGGTGGTGGCAACTGAGGCAACTGGTTTTGGTTATTCCTATTGTCATTCTTATTTCGTTTGTCCACCCAAGTCACATTGATGGATCCATCCTTGTTCAACGCATAAGGGGACTTGCAGTCCCGCAGCATATGTGACCCCTGGCATTTTGGACATTTGGCATTACCATCTGCAGGGGCTCCCGGTTTTGCAGTAACCTGCTTAGTGGCTTCTGATAACGAGGCCTTCTTGGATTGGGTTTTAATGAACATCTGCAATTCTGACTCGTGCGTATCATCCTTCTCACACTCTGGAACTGTAGCCCTTATTTGTTGATGTGCAAACAGGGCAATGTGATTGTCCGGCAAGGACGCATCCCTAGTACCTCCTGCCAACTCCCTCTCGATGAGAGTGGCAAGGGAATACAAGGACTGAGGAGTCTCCGGCTCCCTCGAACTAGCTCCCGGCAAACCAAAAGCAGCTGCCACCTTTCGCATCAGCTTCGGTATCTCCGGCACCGATTTCCCCGGGGTCAGGCACCAGTCCAACAGCTCGCTTCTCAATCGGTGTGCTTTCAACCAGTTGGAGACCCCCTTGGTCTCCTCTTGCATGGATCTTTGGAGCACCGAGTCCACGTACGCCTGAATGTCGAATCCCGGCGTCATCGATGATGCCAATCCCAAAGGAGCCTGCTCCCTCATGCCACCATCCATCTTCATTTACTTGAGGTTGAGGAAACACTCACATATCGTCCTTTGCCTCGATACAAACATGCATAATAATGTGTTACAACAGTAACATCTTCTCGCCCCCACTCTGACAATGCACGTAATGCAATAATCATAAGGGGTCATAATCTGAGGCAATCACATCACCCTCCCTAATCATTAATTCCAGCATCAGCTTGTCACGAGCATGCAATTTTTTCATCGATCGGATCAAAGAAAATTTCATACCTATCCTCACATCGAACAAAGCAATCATAGTCATCATAAATGCAGTACTTATTGTCCAACATTACAGGAACTATTTCGTCATAATTAGAGCAACTTCATCATCATGATAACAGCAATAATTTCAATCCTATTTTCAGCAATCCTCACAGCAATTCAAGTTGTAACATAACAAATTCATATTTTCAATATAACCAAATTCATATTTTCAAATAGCATTCATCTCAATTGCAGCAATTATTTATCATCATAACAACAGCAAACAATTTTGATCCTAATCACAACAATTAATGCCAAATTTTTGAAACAATGCAACAATCAGGAAATTACAACTCTCATGCAAGACTGCCCTCAGAAAAATAATACAACTATATCTACCACAGATATGTGAATCTGTCCTCCCCATATGGGAGTTCATCCACAATCAGCACAGATCTACACAATGGACATCTGACTACTTTTCTATAGGTCATGGTGAAAACAGCATGTATTGCTGCTGGCTGGACCAAGCTGGTCAAATGGTACATTTCATTCAGGCCATCGAAACAGGCTACATGATAGTGGTGATTGCATGCAGTTGACACACACGGCATCTCTCCTAGCAGGCTGGCTAGGCAAATGGCACAATCATCTCCCACCGTTGGGGCAGTCAGAGTTCTTGTGAGCACCACTTCATCATCAGCCTCCCGAGCCTGCAATATCAACCAATTTTTGTCAAGAAGGCCCATAACCAGGAGCTTACATCCGACCAGATATTTTGGAACCAATTGTCCACATAAACAACCCCCACGGGGTACAATGTCCCTCCAAGAGGAGACACCTCACAGATTGAGGATTTCAAACAACAAAAAACCCCCACGGGGTACATACTCTTCCAAGAAGAGCCTCACTCAGTGTGAGGATAACCAAGTTCTTGTTGTCCCCACGGGACACAAGCAGCATTTTAAATTCAAACTTTTTAAAGCAAGTCAAAACTTTTTAAATTGGCAGGCTACAAACAGCAGCATAAAAGTTTACAAGAACCAAATTTCACCACCTAGGAAGCGCCCACAAGCCCAGGCACTGCGCTCCTAGATTACTGCAAGGGCCCTAACTAATTACTCTTTGTGACACGAGGACGGGGACCGGACTATTCTAAAAGAGGGGAAGAAATTCCTAACTAGTGAAACGGGTTGAACAGGCTGATTAAGTTTGTATCAAACTACAGGGAAGGAGAAGGCCCTAGCAAATTAAACCGAAACGAATTCAAATTTCTAAAGGAAAAGGAGAGGGCAAGCAGGAGCGCTCGGGCTAGCTACCTGGGCTGGTTGCAGAGGTTCTTGTGCTTGGCTTGCGGGGGGGTCGAGGCCAGAGAAAAGACCTTGCTCCGCATTCGGGTCCGTGTGCGGGCCGAACCCCGGCGGGTACGTCGGGGTCTGCGCGGCTCCCGGCCGGACGTACAACGGGGACGGGGGCCGTCGGGGGCCCGTGCCCTCGGTGACCGGGACAACTGGAGGCGTTTGGTGTCCCGATTCCCGGGACACCAAGTCAGTCGGGACGTCCCCCATTGGCGGGGGGACCGGCCCCCCCGCGTTCAGATCAGTACGCGGGGTCAAAGTCACAGGTGTAGCCATATCCCCCGTCGGGGGCGTACGTGACCTCTCCAGCACCTCGCGGAAGCTCTCCAAATTCCGAACCATAGTTGCTCTGGACTGGTTGTTCGACACCTCCAGACCAGGGACCTTGGCACAGATCTTCCGAAGGTGCTCGGTCTTAAAGATTGAGGGGTTCAGAAGTAATTCCTTGCTAGGCAGCACGAAGAAGTTAAGTCCAGTAAAGGCGTTCACCGTCAGGTCGGGAATAGTCAGCCTTTCCTCCGTCGCGTGGTGGACTTCATCGCGGGACGCCTGCGGACGGAGAGGGAGGCTGGCCCCCCCCGCAACATCCTCCGCCAAGGACGTTCTCTGCAGCACATTTCTTGCCGGAGGAGGAGAGTCAGCGCGTCCAGGGGCAGCTTGGTCGCCAAACGACAATTCCTGCAACAAGGACGGTCCGGACGGCGACTCCGGCGTTTCAACATTCTCTCGGGACCACCTTTCCCCCGCGTCGACCACCTCGTCACCGTCTTCTGATTCATTAAGACCCAACGAGCGAAAGATTGCGGGCTCCTCCCGCGGAGGGGAGACCCGCAGAGCCGCGGTCGCTGCATTAAACGCGGACGACATAACGTTGGGCACGGAATTCTCATCAAGCAGACGGGGCCGTGCGCTGCGGGAGGCGCGGGTCGCCCTCCGCAAATCAGAACTAGTAGCGATTGCTGCGGAAACCATGATTGTAAGAAGAAAACTTGCGTTAGGAAACGGAGAAGAAAGACGCAGCAATCGTCAGCAGGTAGGAAAAGTGAAGTATTTTCACCAATTTCCGACTTAAGAGCGACACTCTGCGACACTTGGACTACGAAGCTGGAGGTGAACCGCCACTTCGCGATTCTTCATTTCCGCGATCCGAGGAGTGAGATCGGACGATCCGTCTCCTGAATGACGGTCATCACTGATGACGGAAGGAAAGTCGGCGATCAACAGTGTTCTAACAGTGACACTACCTCGTACGTATAGTCATGCTCATAAATTAAGGGGCACTTTTTTGCGATTTCGAACACACTTTTCGAAAATGTACCCCCTACCCACACTACTCTTGTCCCCAGAGCTTATGGACGAAAATATACATTTAGGGTTTGTAACTCTGTGGGGTCCACAAGCTCTGGCATGACTCGGCAGGCCTCCAAATCGATGTCCTCCAAAGTGCACACCACTTCAGGGGCTTCAGCACGAGGGCCAAACAAACAGAAGTTCTGCGGCTCAACACATGCCCAGAAATTGACCTGAGCTCAAGTTATGGAGGTAAACGTCCTGAAAACTGCCAGGTTTTCAGTGAGCTGCAAAAGTCTGGCACCATAATCATTCAAAACTACATAACTTTAGCGCACTCTATCCAAATTCAACAAAGTACATAGATAACTTCATCAGTTTTTCACGACTTACGCACTCCAACCATTTGTTTGTACAAATAAATGGGCCAAATCACCATATTCGTGTGACTTGGCCGATCTAGATGTTGATTCATAGGGGATGGTATCGAGCCGTTAATCTTCCGTATTAATGCTCTTTCCGCATGATTTCGAGTATTCTATTCGTATGCTACCTTTTCATGTTTGGCCACTACGATATGGTTCATCACATTATCCCGTTGAAACACCTTTGAGTAATGTTGATAGATCGATAATGCCACATTTTTTATTATTTGTATGACATGTTACGCCGTGAGAAGTCGATGACTATAATCATATCAAATTTTAATTTACCATCATATCACCGTCTTTATCGGAGCATAACACAATGACACAAGGAGCCGATGTCTCTTTATCTTAAGCAGGGGCGGATTTCCGCCTTCGACGAGCATCTGCCCGTGGAGGTGAGGAAGCAGCTCTCTTCCCAGCGATTCCCGCGCTCGCTCGCCGTGACCTCGTTGATTTTTGGGGGGCCGAGGATCTTGATTCACAGCAAGCATCGCACATACTGTTACACAACTTTGTGTCACCTTCCTCCGCGAAATGCTCCATAAGTAAGCGATGTCGGCATATTTGCTTCACATTTTGAGAAAACTGTTCTATTTCGACCAATTTGCGCCTCCGTGCCTCCTTCGTGACCAAATCCTTTTGAAAGTTTTCCTAATCACTTGAACAGTTTTTGTTGAGAACAACATCAGGCACTTGGCAATCGCCCCATCTCTGCCGGCCCTGCCAACCTCTTGGACATACGCTTCCATAGATTGTGGCATGCTGTGATGCACGATCCAACGAACATCGCCCTTGTCCACCCCCATCCCAAATGCGGTGGTTGCTACCACTATTCTAGTTTCTCCTCGCATCCAAGCATTGTACACTTGCGATCGTTGTGCCGTATTCAATTCTCCATGATAGTGAGCTGCTTTAATACTGTCACCGCCTTGCTTTTGTTGGCTCAACCAATTTGCTAACTTCTCAGTGTCTTTTTTTGTCATGCAATAAATGATTCCAGTAGAAGTCGCTTGCTGATCTAAAACGAATGCTAATATCTGCTTCCAACATGAATCGACAACTATCTCATTCACTGTCTCTTCTCCCCAAAACTTCTCCTCCACATTCAAAATCAAGTTTGCTCTTCTACTACATCCGGGTTTTTTTGGTGCGCATAAATTCCATATAATTACATAAGTCGGTCCACTGCAGCATATTGGACACAGACCAAAAGGGCGTCTAAATAGAATATAAATGGTACAGCGCGTATTTTCTGAATCAGATGACAAGATTCGCCATCAGTCGTATAATTAATGCAGGCCGTCTTTTTTGAACCACAATACAGCGACCGTGTCATGCACCACGTTAACGTTATCCGTGATATATCCAAACGGATGACGGAAGACGCATGGATACGCGGACCGGCAGGAGGTGTCACATTTACGGTAAAATTATTAAAAACGGGAGTGATTTCCAATCGGCGGACATCGTGTATAATTCGGAAAATGGTGCTGCTCGTTGGACGTCACATATTCACTGTTCACGACGTCGTACTGAATACTCGCAGGTTATGGATTTCGATATCAACATACGGCACATGCATGACACGCTGGGAAATCTACCAAACATGAAATCTGAGGAATTTATACTCGTATCATACAAAGCATGAAGACTTGATGGGATTTGGACTCCGCGGACGAACTCTTGCAAGCGTATGCTAGTCACGATGAATACAGGTGTCACATGATGCGGGGTCGCGACACGGAGCCGTATTCCATCGGAGAATGATGTGACATGACACTGACGAGAGACAAACACAAGTCATCCTCGATGCCAGAATTCGATGGAAGATGAAACCGATGAAAGTTGGACGCGTGGAGGTTTCATGCGGCATTTTTACGAGAGAGGGGTTATGCACATATTACATCCAGAAACATTTAAAATCCCATGCAGTGACACTTTTGTGTTTTGAACATACCCGATACCGCACGTTTGCCCACAGTCAAACTCTCCGTCTACTGCAGAGTTACGTACCCAGCATATTCAGAATTACGTCCGTTGCGTTTAGGGGTTGCTTGGAAAACAAATGAATTTAGTCGCTTGGAAAACAAATGAAGTAAATTTCTAGGTTTGGAGAGTGTGCGCGACGAGTGAACTCTAGAGTGAAATAGCGTTTTCAATTCGCCCAACGGTAAGCTTCGATGTCTTTTTGCGCCCAAAGTAAGAGAAAATTACGATTGATATTGCGAGGTCAAGAAAATTTAAGGTTGCGGGGCAAGAGATGGTAGGACTTTCAATTTTGTCCAAGCACTGCCCCTGGGCGCTTTTAGGGCCTAAAAGCGCCCGATTTTGAAAATCCTGTAAAAGGTAGCAAGGCATACGCACACGCCAATAAAATTGTTCC